>JAAGKR010002565.1:73329-90582 GCA_011419295.1 Clarias macrocephalus | reverse complement strand
AGAAATATGCGGTCATTTAGTTTTCTGTTTGCTAAGTATTTGTGTGAAACGGCTAAAACTTTCCATTTTTTTTTTCTCTTTGGTAATGTGTGTGAGGAGTGAAATAGCCACCATAATAGTTGCCGTAGAAAATAAGGAGATTGATTCATAGTCATCAGGGTAACTGACCAAAAATACAAATGCAGGTTTGTACTGAGACAGAAAAGTTTGGAGTTCTCCAGAGTGAGCGGGCAGCAGGACGAGCGTGGACGTGTCTGGGTGTAAAGTTTGCTGAGAAGCAGAACAAGGCCACGTTTTGCATCACTATTTTAGAAATCCCTTTATTCTCTCAATTCACACTGCAAACAGCATATATTATATGGGGTATTATAGTGCTATGGTGGCTTAGTGGTTAGCATTGTCGCCTTGGACCTCCAAAGGTCTGGGTTCGATTCCTACCTCGGGGTCTGCATGCATGGAGTTTACATGTTCCCCCTGTGCTTGGTGTGTTTCCCCCGGATTCCTCCCACAAAGACAAGCAGATTAGGCTAATTGGCGCTCCCAAATTGAGCGTAGGAGGTCCTACTACAGTTGTAAAATAAGAATAAATACAATGGCAATCAACATTGGCCTCCAGGGCCCGTATTCACGACGCTTCTTAAGCCTTAAAGTTGCTCCTAGTGACGCAACTTTATTGCGGATTGCATTGTTGGCTACATACCATCCAAAAGTGTAACTTTTAAACAGACGTTCCTGCAATCATGTAAATTGGTTAAAGCTGAGCCATTTTGCTCCCATCAACCTGGACCCATATTCACAAAGCTTCTAAAATTCCTATCTTAGCATAAAAAGTCCTAGCTGGGAGTCTTAGAATAAAAGTCATTTAGAAAACCTCTTAGAGCAACTAAGTAAGAAAAGAACAAAAACTTTTATCTTAGTGAGGGGGTGTGGTTGACCCCGTTGCTAGGGTTGATGCAGTAATTCAAGGACTGTGATTGGTTGATAAAAAATAACCTCTGACCTCTGTAAAGGTCGTGAAATGTGCTCTTTGTGAAAATAGAATACATGATGATAGAACAGTGAAATCATATCACAGTGAAATCATAATGTTTGTATATAATGACATTGTAGAATCATGACCACAGACTACTTATGCAAGATGTTTCGGGAATCATTTTTATCTTTACTAAGATTTAGTTCAAAATTTAAGAGAAAATTTGAAGAAAATGCCATAATTCTAAGATTTTTCTTAGAATTTCGTCACTAGGAGCAACTTTTAGGCTTAAGAAGCTTTGTGAATACGGGCCCTGAAATAAATAAATGTAAGAACTTAAATATAGTAACTACTGTGTGGAAATTGGTTGCCTCAAAAGTAAACACGTTTAACATTATGAACACATTATGATTTCACTGTCTGTTCTATTATCATATATTCACAAAGCTTCTTAGAATTCTTTCAGAGAGCTCCTATCTTAGTCTAAAAAGTCCTAGCTGGGAGTCCTAGACTAAAAGACTCTCAGTGAGGAGGTGTGGTTAATTTCCATATTTTCCTATTTTCCATTTTGAGACCTTTACAGATTTTTTTAATCAATCACAGCCCTTGAATTGCTGCGTCATCCCTTGCAATGGGGTCAACCACACCTCATCACTAAGATGAAGGTTTTTGTACTTTTCCTTACTCAGAGTTCCTCTGAGAAGTTTCCTAAATCACTTTTAGTCTAGGACTCCCAGCTAGGACTTTTTAGCCTAAGATAGGAGCTCTCTGAGAGAATTCGAAGAAGCTTTGTGAATATTGGCCCAGGTCTCTAGATGGGTTTCTATATGGATAAATGGAAATTTTAGATTATTTCTAAACAATCTGAGCTAAAATTTTAATCGAAACATTTTTCTTCTATTGGCAGTGAATTTTGTCAGCTGCAGAAATATTTTTCTTAAAAGTAGGAAAATTATCTCCCAATTATCTCCTGAACCAAAAAAATATCATTAAAATTATAGCAAAAGTTGACTAGAATTTTTTTTTCAAATTAAAAATCTTTGTATTTGTTCAGTTGTAGAGTTATTTAAGAAAGTGTAGCTACATTTGACCAGATTCAAGAAGAATTCAGTTTTTGCAGCGCAGTACTTTTTTTTCCCTGAGACTCTGGATAGGATTCACTGACTCATTCAGAGAGTTAATCTCAATTACAGCCCTAATAATGGAACAACTCTGAAAGCCAAAGTTCCAAATATAACAAGCTTTAGCTGCAGATTGCTCCGCAGTATTTGGCGCGCCCTATTTTCATGCCAGATGTTATTAATAAAGACATCTTGGAGACGCTTAAGGAATGATTGTGAGGCATAAGTGAAGGCGCTTCTTGGTGTAATAGATATTTTCCATTTCTTTTCGCTTTATCTAATCCAGCAGCAGGCGGGAGGAGAGAGTGGTTCCCGAGCACCACGGTGGGAGGTGGGACCATCAGCTCCGGGCCCTTCCTCCAGTCTACAACACTCTAATCACCTGGCTCAGCTGGATGAGGATGAACTTTGAGCTGCCCTTGAACTCTGACCCTGGCTGCCTTAGGAGCCTGTTACAGCCTGGACGCGTCCACTATGGCGACTGGGACGACTTAAACTTGTCCTGTTCTTTACTCGCACTCTGACGTGAATGACCAAGTGACTTTTTTTTCAGCTTGTTTTTTTTTTGTTCCTCCTTGCTTTTTGTTAAAAAAAAAAAAAAAAAAACATTCCTGCATTGGGAGGTCACTGGAGCTGAATGGACTTTTTTTTATTTTTTATGTGTGAATGAGTGTATAACAGAGTTTAGGTGTGCATGTATGTATATGCAGTAGAAATGGCTTCAGTGTTGTCCAGTGTTTTCCCTTAACAATGTGCTCTGCTATTCAGGAGATGAAGATTTAGCTTTATGTAGCCTACATGGGGCTTTAGGCCTGTTTACAAAGGCACTATTTTTTTTAAAATTATCTTTGGTTCACAACAAAGAGCCTGCTGGGATACGTATATTCTCCAGAAGGAGCCAGTTAGAGACAGACTGACAATGAAGTATATATTTGTATATACCGTGTATTAAAGACCGACCCTGTGCATGAAGATGCAGTGGCTTCAGTGCGTCCTCGCTGAATATGAACATGTCCAGTGCTGTGTTTCTGAATTCTGTTTGACCGTACCAGTGCTGTTTGATCTGAGTGGAATGAGAACAGATCGAGCACTCCCCTAGAGACCCTCAGCCTCGATGATGTAAAGCTAGAGGTCATTCACTCCTCTACTCCCTGCAGCTCCAGCTACTGCTCGACACGCCAGGCCGGGAACCGTTGGAGAAAGATGTGACTGTTTCAGCATGCATCCGTTACATTTTGGCAGAGAACCATGCATGCACTCAGTGTGCTCTGGGATTTAACAGACTTTTTTTTTTTTTTTAAAGGAAAATGCTGTTTATTAGATCAATAGACAACAGAGCGAGAAGCCTTATAGTATGACAATCTTTACCTGTAATAGTCTCCTAGCTTATTCTTTACTCCTGAAATAAATGCTCAAAGACAGGATATTGGATATTGGAAATGTGAGAAGAATCCGCTCCTTTAAAGAAAAGCTCCTACAACGGTGGTGCCAAAAGGAGTTACCAAAGCATTGAAACATAATCACTGCAAACAAAATCACAGAATTTTAAAACAAAATCTACATTTATCATATCTTTCAGTAAAAAGTGACATTTATACAGTAAGTTTGCTCACACTGCCAATATGTCTAAATAAATGAAATCTTATTGACTATAAGTGAAGTATAGATCAAGTACAATATTAAGAGATTATGTTGGTGGCATGGTGACTAAGTGGATGGATGAGATTATTTTAAAGACAGAACAGAACAGAACTTAGATATTTATGTCCAGCAAGGACACACTTTCACCAGTAGAGGCCACCAGTGAGCTTCTGAACCCAATATTGGCAGTATTCCTAAACCACCTGCTTTAATGAAGTATGCACAATTTTCACAATTTAATTTGTGGCACCCATTTTCCAATCACAGTGACAACCCAAAAAAATGTGCCTGCTCAAATCTGCACTGCAGCAAGAGAAACAATGTAAAAAAAAAAAAAACATCAACAATATGACAGTATTAAAAAACAAGCATTTATTTGAACCATCATCTATTACCTACACACATATTAGTTTGAACAGAAAGATGGTTCACTACCATATAATATCCAAACCTGGATAATTTACAATTTGGTTTAATTACTAATAAACCTTGCCCAATTAACCACACTGCCTGTGACTGGCTGCACTTTACTCATTAGGCATGAAAAGAAATATGCAAAAGAAAAAGAATTGTTTACAAGAATTGATTTGCTGTGATTTCTTTAAAGCAGAAATGATTTGATGATCCGTTCAAGACCGGCATACACATACAATCATCCTCACTTTTCTTCAAAATCCTTATGCTTTAGGAAGACTTGGCCATACCGCAATGTTGCACCAGATGCCAGCTGTTGAAATTCTGGCACATTATAAAAATACTGTGACAGTTGAATGTTCTACACTCCACATCCTCTCGTATCTTATCTAGGCAATTTCGCCCTGTATTGAGAATGGCCTCTCCTTTGTTGCCTTTGCACAAATCTAGACTTTTGCATGCTTTGTTGAAGATGTTTTAGTAAGAGAAAACAGGAATGACAGACTAGATGGACTAAATGTCTATGTGACAGATCTCGTTGTTGTATCATATGAAATAAACGGTCTTTTTGAAATATATATATATATATGGCTTGGAAGATCATTTTTACCTGTGCATTTTACATATTGAACTTAATTAAAATTATCTATTCATACTGGGTAACAAGCTAACTGTGTAATTATACAGCCACTAAACTGGAATGAATGCGTACTGCCAGGCTGAGAAAAAAAAAAAAATTCCGGACTCCCTTTATATTAAAAATTCTTTCCTTTAAAGCCTCCTTTCTCCCCAGTTCTTGTAACTGCGGTGCGAGCAAAAATGGATGTCCTACTTGTGATTTGCATGAAAGAAGAGCAGCGTGCAGTCATTTGGTTTTTGTGGTACCAAGCGCCGTTATTTATCGAAGACTTTGTGTGCAGTATGGATGTAGTGTTTGGATCTGCAAACAAAATTTGGATAATCTAAGAAAGGTGAAAAGGTGAAAGTAAAAAGAGGAATGGTGACGAGACATGAATTTATCACTACGAGAGTAAACTGCAGAGTATGGAATGGAAACATCCTCAATCAGCGACCGAGAAAAAGTTCAGAAGTCGACCATCAGCTGGAAAATTGATGCTTGCAGTTTTCTGGAACTAATAAGGGCCAGTATTGGAATATTATCAGGAAAAATTTTCATCGATGAACATTGCTCATTATAGTGCGATGCTTATTGAAGAGCTGAATCCTAAACTTCAGATTAAACTCAGGACTGCTATCCAAGGGCTTTGTGATCTTGCATGATGATGCACCTACCGTACGTCCATTTCTGTCAACACTCTGCAAACACTTTGTTCTGAGATATTAAAGCATCCTTATATAGTCCTGATCACGCTCCATCACAAAACTTCACTGCTGACGAAGAAGTGAAGACAGCAGCGTATTAGTCTAAAACTGAAAGCTTGATGACAGATGGACAAAGTGTATTGAAAAACAAGGTTGCCCCAAAATTATGTATTTGTCTTTTCTAAAAGTTCATTAAAATAAATTCTACAGCCAGAGTGTGTATAATATTTGACTCACCCTCGTACTATATTAACAATGATAATGTGATAACTGTAATAATAAACGAATAGGTTGATTTATTAATCACGAACACTGAATGTTACTGAATCTTGTCCTCTGATCAGCCACAACACTTGCACCACCATCAGGTGAATTCAATAATATTGTTTATCAATTATGTTCCAGTAAACTGGTTTAGCAGGTGAAACGTTCATGGTTGATGATCCAGTCTTGAAATTGCCCAGGTCTCAGTCTGATAGAGCATCCATGGGACAAACAAGGCCATGGAGGTCCCATTTCAAAACTCACAGCACTCAAAGGATCATCCTGGTGTCAGACACCACCGCATACCCTGATGTCTCGTGGGGACATGCCCGAGGGACCAGAGCTGCCCCAGTGGCACAAGACAACATTGGGCTTAGTGGTTTACATTTAAATGTCATGGCTGTTCTATAGTGTATATAGTAGAGGGACACCCATATGTTCAGGTGTTTCAGCTACGCTCATTGCTAACAGGTGCATTTACAGTGTTATCTGTCATAATAGGTACTGTATGTCATAGTCAAGTTGACATTTTATTAATGTGGTCTGGAAACAGGACCAACAGAAGATCAGCTACTTAAGAGCAGGATTTCAGTGGCTGAACAGCAGCATTAGTGATTAAAGAATAATGGTTTTCATGCTTCTATATGCAAAAGTTTTGGCACCCCTTGATAAATTACAAATTTTGGTGATTTTTTAATTGAAAAGATGTTAACACATACGTCTCTCTTGGAAATGATGGATAAAATGCACAATATTTTCAGCAAACATTGGTGCATAGTTACTTTTCATGTCATAGATTGAACAAATGTAAAAAAAAATAATTTGTAAACATTATTGTGGCACTGTGCAAAAGTTTGGGCACCCTAAGAGTTCCAGAGTCTCAGATTCTTTTTTATCTTAATCAGCTCGTTAGGTCTGATGCAGGGCAACAGCTGTCATTAGTAAATGCCAATTTCAAAGCTTTACAAATACTTTGACTCTTCAAACCTCGTGCACACACGTGCGGACACTCAACAACCATGGGTTCCTCGAAGCAGCTGTTTGAGCAGGCAAGGTGTCATGCAAAATTACCTGTACCTCACTAATGCGCTTATGACTGAATGGCTATTGATTGTCACACTCCAAAATCTTGTCGAAGGTTTTTTCCCGAAGAAAGGTTTTATTTTTAAAGCATAAAATAAAACGAAATGTGCATATTCATAATGCAATTATGTTAGCTGCTTAATAAATAGTGTGCTCATATTAGTACATCCACAATATTAATCACACATTTTAACCGTGCACATAATACAGTTTTTTGCATGGTGATGTATTGTGTTGCGATATATTGCTACACGCCAATTACCTACTACATTTTAAAACCTACATTTTTAATTCACGAACGATAAATATCTGGGCGGCTTAGTGGTTAGCACTGTCACCTTGCACCTCCAGGGTCCGGGTTTGATTCCCACCTTGGGTCTGTGTGCATGGAGTGGATGTTCTTTGTAGCTTAGTGGGTTTCCTCCCAAATCCAAAGATTAGGCTAATTGGCATTCTCAAATTGCCCATGGTATGTGAATGAGCATATGACTTTATGTGCATCCTGTCCATGTCCCCGCGAACCTGTATACAGGATAAAGCGGTATAAACGATGAGTGAGTGATGAGATGAATATCTAGTCAGAAATCTTAGATAATGTTGCTGAGGTCAATTTGATCTCTCAAGAAGTAAGGATAATATTGTTGCCCAAATTCGGAACTATGTGCGTAAGTTGCATGTCTGGTCATAACAATATGCTCTTTTCATTAAAGGAAACTAATTGCAGCCTTATCTGTAAGTTACCATACTTTTTTGTCATCTGACTAAATCAAGCCAAACTACATGTTAAAAATTCATTGCATACATAATGTCTACTGAAAAAAAAAAAAGTTCAACTAAATTATACAGAAAGAATAAAGGAAAGAAATAAAGCATGGGGGAACCCAGGTTTAAACCCATCTGGTTAGATGCTAACTGCATTTCATTGCCTTGTAACTATGTGCAATGACAATAAAGTTGAATCTAATCTAATCTAATCTCAGGTTCAAATCCAGATCTAGATTCAGCACTGATACAGAAACAGACAGCGACACAGAACACAGATGCAGCGTAGCTCTTTAGCATTGCTTTCAAGAGCAAAAGCCTACACACAGTGGCGAGTACAAAAGTATTCATGCAGGCATCTGCTTCATTTGTTCTGCAAGCAGGGTCACATTCTGGGCACTGTGGAGCAGTAAAAAGCTAATGGGAGCATGCCTGTGATATACATGACTACTGAGAGAAGGTGCTAAGTCATTCACATACAGCAAGGCGACAAATCAAAGCAACTGGTGTCGCTAGCGGCAGGACCCGAGCCGCCGGGGGTCCATTCACCGTGAGCTCCAGCTGAGTGCCATCCTCACTAACTGTTGACTCTATCATCACCACTGAGATAGGAAAAGCCATTAAAAGGCTGCATGACTGTGAACTTGATGTCATAAGGTCAGGGCAGGGTCTCTATCAATGGGCTTAACAATTTACAGTAAGGTGTAAACTGTCTGAGAGCTTTTCAGTCATTTTGCCTGCTTTAAAGGGTTTCCTTACCACCCAGGAACAATGGCCACCGGAAATTAGCATCCCGAATTAGCATCTGAATCAATGTATAAGCTGTGGTCCGGCACAAATGTGATGTTAGATGTAATATTAACCAGCCATTTGCTCATATTCACACATTCATTAGGATGTGAGGAGTGTGCTCCAAAATGAATGAATAAGACAAGGACAAATGACATTGAGTGACGCATTTTTGTCTATTTTTTTTTTGTTGTTGTTTATTTATTTTTCACATGCGTAGTCTTCATAGAACCGTATGCCATATAAACATTATATACTGTACATTACAACACCATCTGAGGCTAGAATTAAAACCAGGCTTTATGCAAACATCCAGGATATTTACATGTAATGTAAAGAAATGTTCTGAGTGCAAACTGCTGCTTCAAACCGATATCGGAACGATGGTGAATAATTTCAGACAATCAGTAAAATTAATTAAAATAATTATCTAAATATGTTTTTTTTTTTTTTTTTTACAAAAGAACAAAATGTGACAAGAGTATTAAGGCAATTTGAGTGTAAAAAATAAAGGACCAGATTGATTTAATAAATATTTTTATATCGGGATTGTATAATTTATTGTTAGTGAATTAACAGACTGACAAATTACCTTTGTGCAAAGAGAGACCAGCATTAGTGAGATCTCAAGCATGCTTTTTTTTTCTTTCGCTTTTACAGCGTTTGTCCATCACCTGTTTACTAGCAGCGTGGTCTTCATGTCCTAGACCTTCATGTTCAGAAACTCAGCGAACTTCTATAAATATGGCTTTGTCTCACATGAGGATTATTCAAGTCACCATCTCTGTGAGGGTTGTAAGATTATCTGTGCACTCCAGTTCTTGGATTCCCTCACTCCCTCTTAATGTTGCTCAGCTGTGGCTCAACATGAGAGGGTTGGCTGGATCGACCCTTCCTGCTCTGGTGGGTCTTGACATGCTTGGAGAGGTGATCACTACGCATGAACCTCTTGCCACACTGTGTGCAGCCGAAACGCTTCTCGCCGGTGTGTGTGCGCAGGTGCCTCTGTAGCTCGTCGGAACGTGTGAAGCTCTTACCGCAGAAGAGCCAGTTGCAAATGAATGGCCTCTCGCCTGCATGCCAGCGCAAGTGCGCTTTCAGGTGGGATGTCTTCTTGTACACCTTGCCGCACTCTGGGATGTGGCAGATGTGCAGTCTTTTTTTGCCAAACTCTAGGCTGCCGACGGTGTTCCCTGCAGATTGGCAGTTCGGGCACTTACACCGGCGGCAGCGGCGTGTGGAGCTCAGCAGGCTCTTCGAGGTGCCTTGGAGCAGAGCGGCAATCTGAGGCTGGTGGCCTAAAACCAGCTGCCTTCCCAGAGAAAATGGATGACTCGAGGTGCTGGTGTTGCTCGGAGGGAGACTCCACCACTGCTGGCTATCTTCAATATGACCTCCAGGAAGGTGGGGTCTGGTTGAATTGTTCTGCAGAAAGCTGGGAAAGTTCTGACCAACAGCATTGTGCTGTGCGTAGTACTGAGCGTTTCCTTGCGTCTGTGATGGTAGCATTTTTACCGGTGAGACATCAAATGAGTATGAACCAGAAGGTTCGGCTGGAGGGGTAAGAGGGAGCTCGTGGTGATGGTGGTGATGATGATGGTGGTGGTGGTGGTGCGAGTGAGCGCCCAGGCTATTCTGGACGTGGCCAGGAAACTGCATCTTGGGCACGCTGAAGGCCATATGATGGGCACTCAGGTTAGAGTTGGGGGCTACCTCATTGCTCCAGAGCTGAAACATACTGGATGTGGTCCCCACTGTGCCCTCATAGGGGAACTGAGTCCCGTCTGTACCCACGGTGCCGCTCACCTGCCAAGCCTGGCTGCACGTGGTGGCCAGGAATGACAGTGGATTGGGGCCACTCTCCGGAGAGGAGCTCGGGGTACGATCCTAAGAGGCAGAAGAACAATTTGTTGAAGACCACACAAACCAAAATTTTAATGATTTCAAATAGTGACAATGTTATTTAACAATTAAATATAATTACATTATTAGCCTAAAAAGGATAATAATTGATATGGATTTACTATTAGTATAATTGATAATTGATTTGTATACTATTAGTCATTGATAATATTTTTGATGTATAAAATGAAAAAGAATTGAGTTATAAACAAAGAAAAGAAAAGAAAAAAAAAACAGGATTATCTACAGGAATGGTCCGGAAAATTGCTTCTGAGGACAAGACCATCAAGCGTTCCAGAATGTAATGGATCTAATGGACATTTTATTTGTTCATATTTTTTTTTACTATAGAATTTTTTTTTTTGTGTGTGTGGTAGATAGTACCATCAACTATAATATAATGGTTATAATTATATTAAAATGTATACTTGTACTTAGATTTATATTTGTCAAAACAAATAAGGTTATATTTTAGTTAAGATTAAAGTTGTTATGGTTAAATTTGAATGATCATGGAACAGTCACGTAACTTCAGCCACAATTTTAATAAAACATCTGCATGCATGGAAAGCTCATAATTAAAAAGCTGATGATACCATATTGTTCTTAAAATTAGGTATCATCAGCTTTTTAATTACAAACTTTCCATGCATGCATACAGACGTTTTTATCTGCATGCATGGAACGTTCATAATTAAAAATTCCTCTACTGTGGTTCCTGGATGTAACCATCATAAAAAGCAATAATCGTATTATGATTCTGATCTTGACAAAAGTTTCTAAAGCTTTTTAAAACAGTGATGAACTTTTTACTCAGTACTGCACGCACTATTTAAAAGATGTTACATTAAAAAGCAAAAAGCTTGAATATGAAAATGAAATGCTCGTTTCTCTAAATATGTATGTACCTGTAGGAAATTATGGAGGATGTTGTCGGTTCTGGAGAGCGTCAGTGCAGCCATGTGCGTTTTCCTGTCAGGCGGAGATCAGCACCTGCAGATGAGCGCGAGCGCCGCGGCTGTGGAGGCAGAGCGCTCGCGGGGAGTTCAGTCAGTCACCCGCTTGTGAAAAAACATACGGGAAAAACACCGTCACAGCGAAAAAAACGTGTAAATCCTTGGGATAAGGCGACTCGCCCGAGACTCATCCGCACTCTCTGAGGTTTTGGTCCCTTGTTTTTGTCCGTCTCGGAGCGTTTGCGCAACAAAGTCAGAACCAAAGCGTATGGCGAGTCATTCGCGCGCCTCGTCTTTATGGAGGAGAGGATCCTCTCGCCAGGGGTCTCTTAAAGAGGCACTGAATGGGTGGGTGGAGGGGACCCCGGGGAGGTATGTGTGTGTGTGTGTGTGCGCGCGAGCGAGCGAGCGTGCGTATTTGGAGACGGTCACCATTCTTTTTTTTTTTTTCTGTCAGTGATTTTACTCAATCTGATTGCACCCTGTCCTTAGCCAGCTGTTTAAAATAAGCATAAAACCATACTTATGTACACTCTTATGGACAGGTTGTGTTCCCCCCCCCCCTGATTTTTCCCTATTATTCTGATTTCTGATTTTTGTCTATTTGCAACACTTTCCACCCAAAATTACAAACACTTTCAACTCAAAATGAACTGTATTGTTTAAAAAAAGACAGATTCGATTCTTACATCTACCTAGAATTAGAAATCATTTCTAAACCGTGTGCATACTGTACATCAAGAATATTGTTAAAATTATATATTAACAGTATATTTATAACTATGTTCGTCCTCAGGATTATATATTTTATACCTGAATGCCAACAATTTCTGTAGTCACATTCTATGATTTTATGATCTTATTTTTTAATTTCAAGCAAAAAGTTTAAATCCATTAACATCCATTTAGTTTTTAATGCACGTAATATTTATATACACTGATATGCGGTTTTAAGTAATAGGGAGAAAAGGATACAGCAATGAGTATCCCGGTCAGACTTATTTTGAAAATGTATTGAACAGTAACCATGGTCAGAAAAACAAATATACTGTACATTTTAGATTCATAATAAGCAAGTCAAAGGTGACAGTTTTACTCATTTGCATTAGTTAATGGAAATAAAAATCATTACTTTTCTACAACTGTGTATTATAAAGTAAAAAAGATGTGTGAAGTATAGCAGAGTCCTGGGATAAACACAAGTTATTATTTATGATTACAGCAGAAGCTCTTAGATTAAAGTCCACTATATCTAGATGAGAATATTCATTGAAGCAAGTGGAGAAAGACTTCTTGGCTGTTCCCAGAGTCTTTTTTCTTTTCTTTTCTTTTCTTTTTGTTCATTGTGGAGTCTTTGGAGTATCTCCGTTCAGCCATCCACAGCCAAATCCCACCAGCTAAAAGAACATAATGTTTACCTGCTACTTTGAAAGGCTTGTTATCAAATGTGTATGTGTATGTGTGTTGACATTATAATACCAGTATAATCATATAATAACCATTTTCAGCTTAGTGTAAAAGTCCTTCACTGTTATTTGATTCACGGTTGTGTTTTTTAAAAATATACAAGTAAGTTATAAATAATGTCAACTTGTATGTCATGTGTTCTAATGGTGGAAAGAACAACAAGAAGAAAACTTTTTCTGTAAACATTACACTCTTCTACAAACTCACTCACTCATTCACTCACTGTCTATACCACTTTATCCTGTATACAGGATTGAAGCCTATCCCAAAAGACTTAGGGAATGAGGTGCGGTACACCCTGGATGGGGTGCCAATCCATCGCAGGGCACACATACGTACACTCACATGCTCATACACATTTGATCACATATCCAAGCTTACTAGGAAGCTGAGTCAACCATGACACAGTGCCTTGGAGAGAATCCTTGCTCCAGGGCCCAAAAGTGGTGTCTTTTTTGTGGCTGGGGCTTGAACTCTGATAAGAAACCTGCAATCTCTATCAATCATTGGCCCACCAGTGGTTACTATTAAGTTTATTTAATTAAAAAATTATGTTTATTAAATATAATTGAACATTGTGCCAACATGTAAAAGTTACATAAGGCTATATATTATGACCCTCTTCCCTTTTAGATCATATTTAGAACCATGGCCCCCTAGAAAAAACCTGCATATCCATGGGTTGAATATCATATACAATAGCTACTGTACATCATTTAAATATGTGGGAACCTCAACCCCTAAAAACATCACAAATACTTTAAAGGCTACACAGGCAGGTTATAAGCTTTGCTACTTTGATATGCAGCATAAAAGCTTCTGCTATTTTGCATGATGATCACTTCTTATAAGTTTAGTCACACGTGCAGGAGATTTCTCTTAAGGACATTTGACTAACAAACCAGCAGGTTAAATGGAATAAAACCCGATCAAAGCCTGGTGGTGAGCTCGCGGCCACATGAGCGGCTCTGCGGGACACTTTCACACTCCGGGTTCAAGTTAAGGGCGCCATCACATCACCCGGATTAAACACAGATCGGGGAGGCCCGAGGAGCTAGAAATCATCTCTGTGTCTTTACTGGGAAAAAGCTTACGGGTCAGCCTCGGAGCCGTTTAACATCTTAATACACAGAAAGAGCGCTCCTTTGTGTCGGGGCCGTGCGCAAACATGCGCTGGATTCTCATTCAGGCGCGGAGCTCTCACCTCAGCTCGCATAACAATCAGCCTTTGTCTCTGCACATGCATGCCTCTGCTTTGCTTTAGCGCCTTGTTTTGGGCGCTAAAATGCAGAAATTTCACAGGACTTCAATTAATTCCTCAATGCAACATTACATTTTGACACATAACCTTGCTTCCAAAATTTTTAACAACCTTAAAGCACGTGATTCAGTAAATGAAAATATGGGAATAAATAACCAAGCATATTTAAGTAACTTTTACATAGCGATGTAAACCAGTCACTCTCATTAAAAAAAGTCTCATAAATGCTCATGCAAATGTAAGTTAATTGAACGATGAGTTTTCTAATTTTCTAATATTCAAACTTCAGTTGAACCAAGTACATATTAACATACCAAGCCAATCCTAGTTCAAAAATGTAATTAAGAAGTTAAAGCCTAACACTCCCACATACACATGTAGTGGATGTTGTAAATGTGTTGGGGGGGGGGGGTGGGGGGTTCTCATAAATTGTAATGCAAATGAAAGTTAATTGAAATATCTTTTTAAAAAAAATATATATATATTTTTTATTGATTGTTTCAGTTGAACATACTACATACAGTAAATCTCATCACCGCATAACCATCAGTTCCTAATGGCTCCACCATGCACATACAGCACATATTACTCAGCCTTCAAAAATACTCAGCTAGCAGAACCTAACATGGCTTCTTATACACTTTTTGTGCACACACATACAGTACATATTATATACCTGACTGAGAAATTGACAAAGTGATTTACATGACCTAAATATTTAGCCTTTAAAAGCTTTATTCCGTAAAGACATCATAAAACAAGCAATTGATAACACTCAAAAATCAGTTTAAAGTTCTGTCCAAGTCGAGTCCCATTTATGCAATCAGTGCAGTTTACGCAAATTCTTTCTCATTTGGGGGTGGTCTTACAAATTAATATTAATCCTGAGCATATGCACATGTACATATACATTTTGGGTTTTTGCCACATATTAACAGAAACAAATATAGTACAGAACTTAGAGCAATTACATAGTATTATCAATTTTCTGTTTTTTTTTTTGTCAAAAAATCACAGATTGAAAGTAATTTCTGTCATATTTACTGAACTGCTAAGTAAATTTTGTGTGTACAGCAAACTGGAACCTGCAGTGTAAAATGGCTTAAGCTACCGACAGATACTGAGAGATTGTGGGCTTAAATTTATCATTAACTATTAACCCCTTCATGCATATTCTTATAAGGACATATCCATACTATTTTTATTGCTTAAAATTGCATGTAATGTGAATTTTGACACATGAAGCATTACAGAAACATGTTTGTATGTCAGTGGAGGAATTAGAACATAGTAACCTACATAACCAACAAGTTTTCAGACAAAATCTATAAAGTGGACTGTCTAGTTTTGCCTGCAAAATTCAAAGCATGTGGAAATCAAAAGTCTCCAGAATCAAGGTCAGGCCAAATGTTGCTTGGTAAATTATTTTGCTGTAATATAGAAGTATTTAGTATTTTGAAAGCACTATTGGTTTATAACATGTCTATGTAGATGTCTTACACTTTTTACAGCACAGGGTTGATCTTAATTCTCATGAGGACTCTTATAATGTATGACTGATTAAAGATCTGCACTTTCTAATAGTGGTACATTGGATTGAAGACATTCGTCTTTGCATCAACACACAAAGCTAATTTTGGTCCAAATATTTCATTAGTAGTATAGAAACAAGAAGTCGAAGCCTAAGTCGGACAAATTCATGAATTATGCTCAGTTCTTTGAAGCTTACAAAAGTGGATATTATTATAAAAGTCTATAAATCTAACATCTAAATTCAGGTAAGAATATATATAAAACACAAATCAAATCGAATGATTTTTGCACCATCTTATTAACTTACAGCTTTAAAAAAATAATGACTACATTATAATTTTTTTCACTCTTCTTATATGATATGTTGACTTTTGTATTAAACATTGGTAGTTGTTTACTATTGAGCTCTGTTTTTAGGACATTATACATTACAGTTTGCCAGATGTTTTTGAAGTCTGGGGGAAGGAGGCAATTAGCCTGTAGACAAGCTTAAGGCTTAGGATCTTTTACAAAACCCACTTAGCACAGTAAATATACCATTACTCTCTAAGATGGTATAAGTGCACCCACCACATTTGCAATGTAAGAAATACAAAATAAATATAATGAAGCCTTATTTTTGGTGTTGGTCTCGCAAATCTTTCAAAGAATGTTTTCACTATCATTCTCAAATTATTATTCTTTTCATGCTTTTCATTTATATTATTAAATTTCACAACTAAACAAAGCCAATAAAAGTAAGTGAATGCAATTTTCGATTAAAGGAAAGTGACTAGTAAATACAATAATGATTGAGTGCCTCTGTTATTAATTAATATAATAAATAAAGATGTCTTCAAACAATAATACTCTGTTATTTATTCTCAGTACATGAGAACAAAAACCGAGGTGTAGATCTATCCTGGATCCGACACTTGCACCACTGACACCACTGATTGATGTTTGTTACTAAATGCTGCATAATTCATTAGCCTCTGTTCTTCCGGTTAACCCCAAGAACATGTAGGAACAAATCATTAACATGTTTGAAATGAATCTGATGCAAAATTACAACTCTGAAAAAAAAAAGCCAAGTTAGAGAAGTTGTTGGAACATAATTGTAACATCATGAACAGACAGTGTTCTCAGGGCAATTAAGGTGTGTACTACCAATAAAAGCAAAATAACAGTCAAATACGAGGAAAAGAGATAAAGGACCCGAATAAAGCATGTCAAATATTTGGTGGCATTAAACTGAGAGGCCGCGTCTGTTTCTTTCTCTGGGCTTCATTACCGAGCAGAAGTTGTTAATTACCCTGATTCTTATTTCCTGTCCCCTAAATCCCCCCCTCTATCCTCCACCCCCTCCAGCCCCCACCATCACTGCCTCCCAGATGAGTGGCTTTGAAGTGCAAAGCATGCTCGCCTTACTTTGAACTGTGAAAACAATGCTCCTGTGGTTGTGCTTACCTTCCCCATGTTGCCTCATTTAAATAGACCTGGATACGGCTTCCACCGTTTTCAAGGGAAAACTCATTTCCAGAGCAAGCCGAGATCCCAGTCTTCATTAGGCAGCTGTAGAGATGAGCAGGCATTCACATGGGTTGCTTCTAATACTCTCGAAACTCTCACATACCCCTCTCTGTCCACTTTCATCACTTATGATGAATGATTTTATTAACTCTTGTCTTTTCAGTTGTTTAATTATGGTGCAGGAAATGGAATTACCATTAGTGCTGGTTGAAGAAATATATATATATATATATATATATATATATATATATA
>JAAGKR010002565.1:27870-73309 GCA_011419295.1 Clarias macrocephalus | reverse complement strand
ATATATATATATATATATATATATATATATATATATATATATATATATATATATATTACACTTTTAAGACATTAATGTTTACATATTAAACATACACCTTAAAGTATATTGTATAGGGATTAATATGAATTGCATGTAGTTACTCAGGACTCGTTAGGTTACGGATTTAACATAATTTGACTTAAATTTTGCATGATTAACTCTCCCATCTAGAATGACAGCAAATGCACATGTTTTAACCTTTACAAAATTGCAGCCGCATATTGTGTGTATATAATCTCTCTGTTTATGAAATCTAATGCGCTAAATAATCCGGGTAATAATTAAACCTTTACCCACCAGGGCTTTAAATAAGAAATGACATAAAACAAGAACCTGCATAATTATTGAGCAGGACACCTTCCATCAAGGACGACAAATCCATTCGTTTAAAAACTGACTGTCCTCATAAAAGTGCCGAAACAATGCAGGAACAAGAAGACATGTTGTCAAGCTGTTTTTTAACCATGTCTGGGGGGCAGTTTAAGAGCCTCAGATCACTAAATTGTCCCAGCTGTCTTGACCATCTGCACCCCAAACAGCCAGCTACAAGCCTTTGTACTGGTGACCATTTCCAAAAGCCAGTTTTACAGCCTTGTGTTGCTTAAATGACCCTCAATGTATGATATAACCTGCTGTTCCCTGGATCTGAGCAGCTTTCAGCAGTAATCAGACCAGACTGTGACAACACTGCTCATAATCAGCATGACTAACGCTGGTGGAGAGGGAAATGGGACAACGTATTGTATTTAAGTCAGTACGCATTTGATTAGGTGCTCTGAAAGACTTTACACTTTTTTATTTTTTATTTGGTGGGACCATGTGGGCAAGCAATTTGCATTATTTGGGAGTTAAAGGTCAGTTCAAATAGATTTTACTTCTGCAAAAATAGTTTTGCAGAAGTTGTGTGTAGAATGTGTGTACTTAAGAAATAATCAGTTGAATAAAAACTTATGCTTCATTAAATTAAGATTGACCAGGATATACCCCCCACATACACACTACACATGACACATTCTAATACTGCTGCTTTATTTGCTTATTATTCTCTCCTACTGTATGTCTGTGTACTGCATGCGGACTGCTCAGACACTACACACTGCACCGTTACTATTATTATGTATTTTACTACCTATTTCATACACGTTCATAATATACATCTACAGCTACGACCTGCACTTTCTGTACCTATATAATAACTAAGCATGTTCCAGAATATAGTATATTCTGAATATTTTGTATACATATGGCATTTGTAAATGATATGTCTCCCTGTATCTTGTTCTTCTTCCACCGTATCATCTTATGCATATATTTCATATTGCAGTGTATCTGAGCATCACAGGCAGTTTTTATGTAAAAACGTCCTTGACATTTTGTGCACTTGACAAACTTAAATACAATTTTAAACTAAATTCCACAGACCACCTATAATAATAATATTTATTAGAACCTTTTTATTTTTAATTGACACACTTTCCACTGTCAGATCATATCAGGGTCCAGGGCTTGCTTGTTTTTTTTTTTTTTTTTTTTTGAGTTATTGAGGTTTGTTCAGTTATTAATATGACATTTTTGATAAGGGTCCACTGCTGTAACTGAAAGTTTGGCTTCTCACGTGGTCCCATTTTGGACAAAACAGAAACTGAAATTATCCGAATTAATCAATTAATTAATTAAATAAATAAATGCACAATTGGAGGATTGCTTATGCATGTAAAGCAGATGTTGTTATGGTACAGAATTGTATTCGTTGGCTATATTTCACCACTTCATAATATTGGAAACAGAATTATAATATTCAGATAAATACATATAAAACATTATAAAACACATAAAGCATGAAAATAAGCAAAACAATGAGTTTTGTTTGATCTATCATATTACATAACTGTTAAGCATTTATTATTATTATTATTATTATTATTATTATTATTATTGTAATTATTTATACCACTTAGATGCAGAATCTGAACATGTTTGCAAATGCAAATCTAAAAGATTACATGCCAAGAAGCATATAAACATTGTGGTCAACTCTGTTTCCAAAGAAAACTTTTCAGTTTACAAAAGAAAAAAAAAAAGAAGAAATAAATCAGTGCTCGTCTGTTTGCATTTATTAAAGATTGAGATTCACAGCTTAGGCATAGATACAGAAAAGCACATATTTATACTTGTCAGAGAAAACTTTTATCACTACCAGGGGCACTTGAAGTTTGTTTGCATTTTGTTTTCCAGTACTCTTAACAACTTCAGAAGTCAGATCACAGGAGTCTGTGATCAAAGCGCTTTTTGGTGAGTTCAGGAAACACAGGAGCTATACGCCATGCTTTGATACTCCACATCAATATTTCAATTCAGCGATCGCTTGACACGTACCCGCGCTCCCTGAGACGGAAGGAAAGCATGAAGGGGTGGTGGTGGTGGTGGTGGTGGTGGTGGTGGTGGGTGACTAGGACTCGGTAGTAAAGGACCAGGGAATGGAGTTTATGCTGAACAGCACAACTCTTTTAACGGCAATAAAAACTGCTCTGGGTGTTATTTACCTACACACTGACTGTTCAGAGAGTAACAAGATGATGCAGAACTCTACTGTATATAATACAAAAGAATGATAGCAGCCCTTTGTTTTCTGGCATGGGAAAGAATGTAGTTCAGTGTTAAGCATTGAAGACTGCCTCTCTTCTTTGAACACACTCGGAAGAAAGTTAAACATTTGAAACTTACACTGGGATCCAGCCGAGAATCTGATGCTGATGCACACACTGTATGAGGTTTTCGTAAAGGCTCCTGATGTAGTTGATGCCAGGTATCTTAAAATCAAACCTACATATGTCTGTTTGTTTATGATGTATTTAATAAAACACGATGGTGCATACTGTTTTAGGAATATAATCAAATAATAGTGATGGTGTGACACCGAAAGGATAGAAAAGTTTTGTTACTTTCTGTAACAGCATGTCCAGTGATGTATTTTTGCTTTTTACCACAGCAATACATTTGTTTTATTTAAAAAGAAAGACATTGTTAATGTTATTCGTATTCAACGTTTGTGGAGTTCATTCCTGTTATCACTTATATCATAGCAGCTATAAACGTTTATTCCCTTATCAGAGTTCATACAACAAGAACAAGTCTGAAATGTTGCTAAGGAACTGGAACATGCAAGCGCCTCTTTCCTGAAACTTTTTCTGTAGTGAAAAACATAATCCAGATGTTCTGACACTGGAGACTCCTTCCACAAATTTTAACTAGTCATCTCCTTACAGAACACTTCACTTTAATCTCAACGATTTGAGTTGTTTTAAGCAAATTACATTTGAATGCGCTACTGTCAAATCTGACAGTAAAATAAAAAATTTTGAATTCAGCAAAGCTGTAACATAAGCAATTTTATTAAAATACAAGAGGCGTCCAAGTCACACCAGGACTTTTGATTGTGCTGGATAACAGAACACAGCTATCAGAGTAACCTAAATTACCTTTATTCTTTGGATACTATCAAGGTAGAACATTTTCTAAGTATGCCAGAGCCATGATCAGACAGCATTGCTTAACATTTGAAACGCTGGCCCCCCAGGAACTCCTTTAATGGCCCAAACATGTGGAAACAGCTTGGAGTGAGGTCAGGACTATACCGTGAAATGTGCCAATAACACGGTGTTGAATTCCTTTAATTTGCAAGTGGTGGTCATGAATGATTGTGTATGTGTGTGTGTGAGAGAGAGAGATTGTCTGTTGATTTTTAGGGATCAGGGAATCCACTCACTGAATGCATCACCATACTGTGCTTGAAGTCTTCTGTCGGTTTTACGCCTTCATTCGCAAGAAATTTGATCACAAGTCCCAGTTTGACTTGAACACCTTACTTAAAAACTGGTACTGCAAACACCAGGGATCTTGCAGCAAGTAGTCTGAATGGGATATGTGGAATGTAGATTGTATAAGTACAGGTGTCTCGAATACCTCAAGTTTCCCATAAATTATACACACAACTATCCTGTAATTAATGAGGATACAACACTGGGTCTGAAATAAAAAGAAAAATATATCCGAATTTATTTAAGATTTGATAACCTTTATATCCAGACGTTTGAGCCAACATGTCCTCCATAATACTAGAGTGTTACAGTTTATGTGCTACTACACAGGTATTAGAAAAACACATTAAGTGTGCAATTTGAACATGTAAAATATAAATGCTATTACATGTACCATCTTTAATTGGTATCTGATTCTCTTTTATGCCATTCAAAATGAATGCTGACTAATTTACTATAGGGAGAGAAATTGTTTATTTATGGAACATGTTAGCTAAATCCCTTTAAAATTCTAATTCCCAGTAATAGCTGTCAGGATAAAGCAGTACAATATGAATAATAAAACAGCCAGGGGTAAAAAGTACAATATAGTGATCAATCACAAAGCGATTGCTAACACAGAAGAACATATTTATGAATAAAAATAATTCATCCTCATAAACATTCAATTCTGATTTTACAACCATCAAACTAACATGGGGATTGTACCACATTGTGCATGTGGACTCCAGGCATATTCATTTTTACTTGTAAGTGTGAACCATATTGCAGATCTGATTACATGAGAGATGTAACTTAAAACTGAGTTAGTAAATTTGTTTGTAATGTGAATATAAGATAGAGGATTTATACCTTAACGTTAAAATATAGTACAAATAGTATAAGTATCGACATCACAGGCACTCATTCTAATGCATTATTGTTACCATGGTAACAATTGATACGGTGAAAAAACATTATTTAGAACATTTGAATCTTCAAATAAAATCTTAATTTTTAATGCTTTGTAAACGTCAGAGGTATTGGGTGCGTGCTTGTTTTCTGACACGATGGACAGGAGGAAAGTTTTTGTCTTGTCTTCAAGAAAGAAAAAAGAGAGGCACCTATCCTTATCTGGGTGATACTGGATAAATAAATCTATTCATCCACTGTGTGCTATAAAATCAAAAATTCAATGCAAAACATTATGCCCGATATTGTGTATATTCCTCTTGTGCCAATCGGGAAGCTCTGGCTCATTTGGGGCATGACGCCATAAGACCTTTGAGAATGTGTCTTGCATCGGGATGTTGCCAGAAGAGTCTTTGAGTGCTGTAGTGTGTTTGAGTTCTGTCGTGGCCAGCAGTGACATTTTTTTTTCTCTGTGATTTGTGTTGTATTGGCTTGGAAATGCTTTTTTTAAGGTCCACTTTGTTTAGGTCACTGCTGAATGATGGACACATGGGTATAATTCTTCGTGGCTTCTTTCACTCTTCAAACGTTTAGAGTGATTCTACAACATTACCAAGAACTACAAGCTGAGAAAACAACTAAAATGGGAGCAAAAGTTCTCAGATTCGTCATGCTTAAGGTTTTTATGGTAATTTGACATAATTTTTTTTTGCTCTGGGCTCTAAAATCATACGTTTGCTGCTCCTAATGTTAACTCATGTAAAAGGCCACACTTTTTTATTTTACTATTCGTCCTAAGTTTCTGAGATCTGTGTAAAATTATTATTTTTGTTAATGCCAAAAGGAAAGCCATTTTATTGAAACATTCTCAGAATGCTCAACATATTTCCAGTTTAGGAATCATAGTATTCAAAAGTGTGTGTGTGTGTGTGTGTGTGTGTGTGTGTGTGTGTGTGTGTGTGTCTGTGTGTTTTAACTGTCATCTTAAGTAAAAACATGCAAATGTGTTTCATGGATTTGCACCAAGTGTGAGAAACCCAGCATTTGATCCTATTACGTGGTGAAGCATTTCCTCCTAACTGTGCGAACCTCTCACACTTCTCTTTAGTTCACCCTGGAGGCCAGGAGAGGCCTGCTCCTACCACTGCAATAATGATGAGGCAGTGAGAAACTGCTCACAATTTCATCTGTGTTTGTGCTCCATTAGCATCTGTTCGGTCTGCACCTGGATCGTATGGAGGAATGTCATCCTATAGACAGCCATGCTGTGGAACATGCGCAGCCAGTGGCACCATGTGACAGGGAGGTGCTTTCATCTAATCCTCCTGGTGTAAACCGCACCTTCATACCGTTAATTGACGACTACTCATCAAATAACTGCCTTTGGAAAATATGAATCTTAAATATGTTTTTTTTTTCTTGCTCATTGCTTGATGTGCAAAAAGAATTCTTAATGTTGCAGATGGAGGGGGATGAGCATTATGGTGAATTGAGTTTATTTTGTTTGATCCTTGCCTTAATTGAAAGGGAAAAAGCAGCTGTACCCGTATATTCAATCATGGATTATGATTAATCGAAATGAGTCTAAATGTATTATAAAGAAGTAACAGGCTGGATTATAATAAACTGAAATAATCTTAATGAATGAAAATAGTATGAAGGGCGTTTAAGTCAAACCGGGACTTGTCGACTCAGAAGCGGGAGAACAGATCCAAACACGTCCTGTTAGTCCTAATGGTAACTGACCCTCATCTCCCACGACCACATGGTGGCGCTAATGCATCAGGCCAAGCAAATCAAATGTTAATCAAAAAGGCATGTCACGAAATTTCTTATGGGTGAAGGGAACATTTCTTATCAATGTAGGTGTAAAAAACTGATTTGCAGAACCTTTACAGAAGACTTCAAGCTTAGTACGGTGATGAGACTCTTGGACACAGTAAAAAAGATCATTCCTCCTGTGTACTGAGAAAACTTTCTACCTTGATGGTACCCAAGCACGAGTGAAAAGCAGGAATAAATCCATTACTGTAGCAGGGGATTATATAGAGAAATAAAAGTTGTTTTTACTCTCAGGAACTAGATAGTCCCAGAAAGACTTGAACACCACTTGTCACTGCAAAATAATATCGTCATAGCGCTTTTTTCTTCCTCTTATACCACAACAAAAAAGCTAGTGACTATAAGTTTAGTGTCTTAAAAAAAAAATTGTGTTTTCTAACTGTAAAGTTACATTTAACAATGTGGAACATCTATGAATTCAAATTAGTTCCTGTTATTGATGATTTTATAGCAGCTATAAACAGCTGTCCCCTTACCAGCTTCCTCTTTTTCCCTTTGTCTTTATGTTAATAAGATAAGAACATCCGGCTTGTCATGTTATTGAGAAAAGTCTTCTATACTGGCCTGGAAATGAAAAGCTTGACACTGGAGACTCCTTCTATTAATGTTATACAGACGTCACCTAACAGAAAATCTCATCACGTCAACGATAATTATTTATTTTTTTAATGTGTGTGTGCATTTTTTAATCCGTTTATTAACCTAAGATGATGTGATGGATCTGCTGTAGCAGTTACCATGAGCTATCAGTTATTATAGAAACAATAAACAGTTGGAATGAGAGCGTGAGAATAAACCTGTTTTTACTTTAACTACTCCCAGAGCAGCTCTTATACAATCAATTAGCAGTTATTCATTTTATTTATTCATTCATTCCTTCATTCATTTTATTTAAATTGTATTTAATTATTGGCATTTCGGAAAACTTCAATGTCAAGAGCAACGCTGTCGCATGTTCAACTGCACGGATGATGTTGCATCAGCGATCTGTTTCCATGCTCAGGTACAACTGGCTTCCATATTAGTTCGATTATAGATTGGATTCAACTTTATTGTCACTGCACATGTAGGCACAAGGGAATGAAATACAGTGGCTTATACAAATACAGAAATAAAATCCATATCCATAACCATCCATGACCAAAACTGTTGGCACCCCTGAAATTTTTCCAGAAAACCAAGTATTTCTCACAGAAAGGTATTGCATTAACACGTGTTTTATTATACACATGTTTATTCTCTTTGTGTGTATTGGAATGAGACAAAAAAAGGGAGGGAAAAAAAAGCTAATTTAACATAATGTCATACAAAACTCCAAAAATGGGCTGGACAAAATTATTGGCGAATTATTGGCACAACAATTTTGATCATGACTGTATGGTTCATATAGATACATATCCGATTCGATCCATGCAAGAGTATACTATACTGTACCTGAAACCACCGCCTTAAGCAAACTCAGGCACAGTCCCCTAAATCTGGAACAATTGTGTTCTCACACAACACATGAATCTAATGAGTGAGATTTGGCGGTCAAGTGTTATCGGAAATGCTCCTGTAGCCCAAATACATGTGAAAGCGCCCCCTACTGACTGTTAGTTGACACTGGAGTCTCTTTCCATAAATGTTTCACAGATTTCATCTCACAGAAAATGTCACCATATCAACTATAAAGTTTCTCTTGTTTTTTAATCAGGTAATTAACCTCCGATGATGTGAGTCATCTACTGTCGTAATTACCCTGAATTATCAGTTAGTATAGAAACTATAACCTATTAGACGGAGTGCTATGCTATGAATCGAAGCCTGTTTTTACTTAAACTAGTTAAAACTACTGTTTTTAGATCAACACCTGAAGCTTCATCTAAGCATTGTGTGTAACCGAACAGAAGGTTCTGCTTCAGCAAAACAAATGAACAAACCCGAAGCAGATACATCATGATGAAAGAGCAAACACAAGCTGTATGCCCTCCAGCCCTAAAGCTTTCTAAGTAGGTTACACTACTACTAACCTAATTCCTGATCTAGCATCCCCTCCAAGCATTTAACTTTCCAGAGTTATTAAAAAACGTCTAAATGTCCCGAACAGAATCTGGTCAATCTATTGATGTCGCCTATATAACTGTGATGCGGTGACTCAATAGCAGATGTTGCATTTCAAAGTAGTTGCGAAGAAGGAGACAGGTTATGATTTATGCTAAGATGCATGGCTTCAAAGCCCTGAATGAGGCTTCTAAACAAATTGAACAAGTCAAGCATTATTCACCCAGGACCTGGAGTGTGCCTGGCGCATGCAGATCAGAGGCACGCGCCTGCCGCTTGTAATATCCCTCACTGGAAATACAGGTCCGCTGGGAAGTGCCAGCAGCTAGCGGTTAACACTGTGCCGTGCGTGCAGGCATGGGAGGCCGATGCCAACAGTTCTGCAACACCTGTGCACAGAATCAAACCCTGCTCGTGTCAGCAAGCACCTGGAGACATGACACGCTTTCTTTACAGCACCTTCTTCTTTACCAGCAAATAGGGGGGATTGTCAGTGTCAACATCTGATGCAATATCAGTAAACACTGAGGATTATTTATGAAGCCTTGGGTTAGTGTACAGTGATTTTGGGGCATGTGGAAAATGCCCACTGCTGCTGTTTTGTCAATCCGTCATCATGTTGATTCTAAGATGTGGTGGCTCTGAGAACACCAGCAGGCGTTTAAAAACTGTAAATTGTGTAAATTTCTCTTAATAATTGATGTCACATATATTGGAATGAACTGCATTTTCTTTATGAAAGACAATGTAAAAAAATTAAAAAATAAAAAAACCACCCCTGAGAGCAATACTGCATATATTACGCTGCGCATATATAAGGAACGACTTCAGTTCAGGTTTTAAAATACCAAATGTCTTATTTTTCTTCAACAATCTAATCTCACACATCTAAGGTGACAGGGTACGTGCGCATCTCTCCCAAAATCATTTCTGTCAGTTTTCTCCCATTTGATGCAACCCAAATTGGTGCCGAAGAAACGAATTGCTAAATTTTTAATTAACTTCATAACATCTGCACTTCAGCTTTGAGAGAGCAGGGAGATTTGCTTTTAACCTATTCCAGCACATTTGCACACCAAGGTAAGTCTTGATGCTGGCACTCTTACAGAAAGCAAGGAGGAAAAAAAAAATTAAAAATGGAAATGAACCCATACTTCTGTGCGTAGATCAAAAGACACGGAATTATTCAAAAAAGAAATTGCCATTGCTTGATCTTCAAAATAAATAAATAAATAAATAAATAAATAAATAAATAGAGGAAAGAAACAGAGAGAACGAAACTTAAGGACAGAGATGGATGGATCAGACTGAGTTGGATGCCATCATGTTTGTCTCACCAACTTAAACTTTATGCTATTTTTATGTTGTACCACTGCGTTTAGATTTTTTACTATTGTGTGTATAAATAACTGAACCAGAAAACTGCATTCCTCCATAAAACATTATTGAACCACTTCTATACATCTATGTATTGTTATATTTATTGTTGAGGAACATATAGACAAGTTGCTTCTTCTAATCACT
Source organism: Clarias macrocephalus (assembly GCA_011419295.1). Classification (NCBI taxonomy): domain Eukaryota; kingdom Metazoa; phylum Chordata; class Actinopteri; order Siluriformes; family Clariidae; genus Clarias; species Clarias macrocephalus. The sequence goes on along the minus strand of JAAGKR010002565.1, from coordinate 63,149 downwards.
TATGTTACAGCAGGTATAAACATACATTTATAACCAGCCTCTTAAAATTAATAATAATAATAATAATAATAATAATAATAAGAAGAAGAAGAAGAAGAAGAAGAAGAAGAAGCTTGTCATAGGAAGAACACTGAAGAACAGAGCCCTCCTTCCTGGACACTGGCACAAAATATAGTATTAAAATTCATTATTTATTTATTTTAAATATCATGAAATATTCTATCTATCTGCAGTACGTCACACATGTATTTTTATTTTGGTATTTTCCCACATTCCTTATCCTGTATCATCAATGAACAAATTCTTGAATCCTTAACTATGGCTATATCACCTGGTCACATGACTCTGTTTAGGCGGCAAAGTGGCACAGTGGTTATCACTGTCGCCTTGCACCTCCAGGGTGCAGGCTCAATTCACGCCTTGGGTCTGTGTGCATGGAATTTTTTCCTGTTCTCCCCATGCTTGGTGAGTTTCCTCTCACAGTCCAAAAACATACATAGATTGGCACCTCATCCAGGGTGTCCCTGATCAATATACAGATTATACAATATACAAATCTGTATATTGATATATCTGTATTAATATTGGAAATTAATTTGACAGTATATAGGATACATAAAGAAACACTTAAGAAGCCCTGAACTAGTTTTATGCACATGCGCTGTAATTGCTTCACCAGGAGGTGGCAGTAATGAGCCAGACAAGCAGAGTTTAGACAAGGGTTTGATCAACAAACTGATCAAACTTACTCATATTCTTCATTTCCCTCAAAACTTGTACACAAAAGTATTGAAAGTCTCCTGTATAACCTGTTTAAATCACTATTTATACCTACGCCTAACGATGTCACATGTTGAAATCTCTGAGGGAAAGAATATTTGAAACAGGAGCCGTTAGGCCACCATCCCCCTCTCACTACACCTGCACTGATGTGGATGATATTTAACAAGTCTCTCTTTGATACCACGCACACAATACAGGCTTTGTGTGTCAGCTGTCACCTGTCTACCTGTTGGAAAAGCGCTGGAAAACACACCATTCTGGAAAACCATCAGAGTAATCAAACATTGACAAAATTCGAGCAGCTTGGGGGCATCATGGCCACCTGAAATAATCTTAAATTCACTTCTCCACTAGGAGACACTGTTCACAGCATGATGACGCTCTAATCCATGGTGATCCATGGCGAATGCAAAGGGCAAAGTTGGAACTTGGAATGAGGCTGTCTGCATATAGGTATAAACTGTCCATGTATAACCTTCAGGACATGGGGTTGAAACTCATGCTTGGTAGAACCACCAGTCAAAGGACATTCCAAGCTGGCCCAATTGGTAGACTGTCTTCACCATCTGGTAAGATATTTGCCTTCCATTTCAACTGACCAACAAATGGTTGACATTTTTTACATTTTAGAGTCTTACAGATCTAGGATTGCATCCAAGGTCAGACTACATTCTATGTGGGGTTTCACCTATTGTCCCCAGATCAAAGCAGATTTATGCTACTTTCAACAAGGGGTCATAACTCAATTTTTGACTCAACTCAAGGCAAACCCCGAATTGGGAACATGAGATGGTCTCCTCAACATCCAAGCAACATGGTGGCTCATAGCACCAGCAGTAAAAAAAAAAAAAAAAAAAAAGTATTTCTTATCACTTATCACCTTTAAATGAGTCACGCTGTATATCCAAGTACAATGCCTAACCTAAAAATTATTAATTGATCTACCTTTAGCTTCGGTTACTGCACATACTTGTTGTTTCATTGCTTCGACAACCAATATCCAGAATTGCATACGGTACATTTTTGCCTGAGATCATTGATTAATGACATAACAATTGGACCACTCCGTAAAATCATCTCCAGCACATCCCTATGATTTTCAATGGGGTTAAAGGCAGAACTCAGAAATTGTGTCCGCCAATTTATGAATAAAAATGATTCCTCTTGCTCCCAGAATCACTCTTTCACAAATTGAGCCTTTTCAAATTGAAACTCGAAAATCTTGGGACTCTTGGCATTGAGGCATCCTAATAAATGCTTATGTCATCAGGAAAAGAAGAAAAACAACAACAACAAAAAAAAAACTCCATAGATGTAATAACCTGGTCATTCAGAACATTCAGGTCATCAGGTGATTTAATTTTATTGCCACAAAATGTTGCTGAGCCTAGACTTGACCAACTGAAGCAACCCCGGATCACAACACTGCCTTCAGAGGCTTGTATGTGTGCATTGCTGCATGCACTTCCCTTCTTACCCAAATGTGCACATCACTCTGGAATAGGAATAATCTGGCCTCAGCAGGCCCACTATCAAGTGGCTTTCTTATGGCTACACATCTGTTTGTTATTAGTTGTTTTCTTTACTTAATGCAGGCCAATCATTTGGCCCTTCTGAAACACAATAACATCTGTTCCAGGATAACGGGATACATATTGGGAAACAGTTGTTTAGGAAGTGAGAAGCTACTCACTGCAAAAGTTATCCTGTTGTTATCCAGTCAAAGCCTCTTAAGGGTCCACTTTAACCCAAATTGTGACTTACATTTACGGCATTAGGCAAACGCCCTTACTGTATCTACAGTGATTTATATTTTTATCTCATTACCCATCTGAGCAATTGAGGGCTAAGGGCCGTACATTGGCAACTTGATGGTAGTGGGGTCTGAACCCGGGTCTTTCTGATCAATAGTCTATTTCCTTAGCATCCAGACCTCCCCGTGACCCTGAATACAGGATTAAGCGGTATAGATGATGAGTGAATGAGTGAGAGAGCTCAGTGATTAGGTCATTACACCACTGCTTGAAAAGTTGTCAGATTCCAGCACCTCCCAGCTTTACCTTTTACCTTCTACTTTACCTATGAGAAAGACAATTAAACCTCAACTGTTCAGTGGTATAAATGAGTTTCAGTGTAGAATCTTTTCACTTCTCTATGTCCTTCTGTATGAGGCCATCTGCAAAATGCCTTAAATGTACGTATTTGCTTCAGATCAAATAATCAATAGTTGTATTAGCTTGTTAAATCTATGATTATACAGGAAAATATTACAGTCCGTTAGATATCTTGTTGCTTACAAGGCAAACATGGCAGCTTCCTCCCCCCCCCCCCCCCCCCCCAACTCCCACTCCTACAGTAAATCAACAGTGGTGAAAATTGATGTAATTCCCATCTCCGACTGTCCACTTCCGATGCAAGCTGAATGCACCATTTCTACAAACAGATTGTCTGATTTCCTCCCACTGGAAACATGCCAGAGAGTGGACTGACTAAGACGAATTGTTCTAAGTGTGAATGTTTGTGCACATACTATTCTGTGATGAACTGAAGCACCTTCCAGGGTGTGTTACTAGCTTGGGCCCCGCGTTCCCGGTATAGGCCGCAGATCCAGGGTGACCCTGACCTGGATAAAGTGCTTACTGATGACAATGAATAATTGCCTTACTGTTCTGTATTTCCTAAAGTCTAACTTGCATGTGATGTAACATTAGTAGCAGTATTTCAGAAAATGTTTGGTTCTACCACTTACCAGCTGGCACACACTGTCTCAGTCTATCAGCTTAAGCTCTGTTTTGGCAGCTTGTAACTGGCCTTGAAAATGCTCACATCTGAGCGTTTAAAGTCAATGTGGGTTTTTAGAAACCCTCTTTAAAAGGCACAGTGTCAGTGGAAAAGGTCTATCAGTCAGCCATAACTCTTTTAAACCTATTCACCCAGCTCAGTTTAAGCAGGATGGCAGTATCAGTACTCCATGACTGCATTACCCCCGGTGCTCTTGTGTGTTCATTAAAATGGAGCAGTGTATCTACGTCAGGTAAATCACCTGCACCTTTTTTTTTCTTCTAGTTTTTTAAACAATGATGTGTCAGATGTGACCAAGTCAGCTCTTACAGGAAAATGTTGGAAGTTGACAGTGTGTGTTATTTGGTATTTGGCATATCATAATGATTTAGAGGCAATTCTAGTGAGAAAGTTACCATGAGTGTGGATTATTACTGGCCTTGATTCGAAGGAGGTCAATAGTTATCTGAATAACAAAGGGCACTTTAATAAATTTCAGTACACAGCAGAATACAAGAATATTAACACCTACTGTATTTATAAATGAAAGGAACCATGTCAGTTTTTATATTTTATAATAAACACAATGCACTGTATTAGATTAGATTGTTTATTTTATGGACAGCCTAATAAATTATGGTTCCCTAAGAGAACTAATAACCAAATCTCACCTATTGTTTCAAGCATACTGTAGATTTTTTAAATATTTTGGTCCATCCACATGCCATCCAACACATCCGGTGATGGATACTGACTACCCTGGAAATATACCTTTGGCATGTACTTAAAGGGTCACGTTGCCAGCTCCATATCCAAAGTTCATTCACACACACACACAATGGGCAATTTGGGAATGCCAATTAAGCTAACCTGCATGTCTTTGGACTATGGAAGGAACCGAAGTACCTGGAAGAAACCCACCAAGTACAGGCAGAACATGCAAACTCCATGCACACCAACCGAGGCGAGAATCAAACCCCGATCCTGGTGGTGAAAGGCCTACTAACCATTAAGCCAACACGCCACCATACTGTAGATTGATACCCAAAACCTTTCCTGCTCATGCCAGGACTCATAATATGTTCACACCCAGCATCTTTCCAACACACTTACTAGTGTATGGCTAAGTAGTGTTATAGTTTTAAAAGAATAATGATTGATAATTACAACTTCCAGTGTAACTCAAAAGAGCATGGGTTTCTTTTTTAATCGGGTTCAGGCATCTATCAATAGGTGGAATATGTTAGGCAGCAAGGGAACAGTCAGTTTGTGAAGCTGATGAGTTGGAAGCAGGAAAAATGGGCAAGTGCAAAGATCTCAGTGACTTTGGAAAGGGCCTTATTGTGATGGCTAGACGACTGGGTCAGATCACCAAACCAGCAGGGGTAGTGGGGTGTTTGGGGTATGCAGTGGTTATTAGCTACTAAAAGTAGGACAAAGAAGGACAACCGGTAAACTTGGGACAACTGGGTATGATAGAAAGGCGTCAGAACATGAGCCGGTGCTGTGTAAGGAAATGTGTCACTGCAGACCGGTCAGAGTGCCTATACTGAACCCTGCTATCACTATCACTGCTGATAGCCCTGCTTACAACGAGGGGTCAGGAGAGATCAGCCTTCAACAAGTTCAAACTCCATGTTCCAAAGTCAAGTTCGCCCCCAGGCTGTGGACCCAGGAGCAGAAGAACCATTGCATCGAAGTCTCCTAAGAACTCCTTCAGCGTGTTGTGGAAGACCCGTCCTTCATGTCGAGGATTATTACCGGTAATGAAACTTGGGTGTATGGGTATGACCCTGAGACAAAGCAACAGTCTCCACGATGGAAAAGCCTATCATCTCCATTACCAAAAAAGGCGAGGCAGATCCGCAGGTCAACCAAGTGCATGCTCCTTGTTTTTTGGTTTTTGAGGCATTGAGGCATCCAGAATCCGTCCCCAGGGGCCAGACCGTCAATAGCGGATTCAACTGATTCAAATGATTCAAACTCATGTTTTAAGGCAACTGAGGGAGGACATACGGCTAAAGTGACAGGATCTGTAGCATGCCATGTACTTAAAAATTGTTGTAGACCTAGTGCACTGCTTCATGGATACCTAATTGCTGTGGCTTCCTTTGGCAGGATGTGTCCTGTCACACTGCAGAAAGTGTAAGGAACATTACAAAGAGTTCAAGGTGTTAACCTGGACACCAAATCTAAATTTAAACATAACAAACACAAGTCCCGTCCATGGCTTTGGTGCCAGATATACAGAGCTCTTGGACCACCAGGTCAAAGCAGTTTTGGTGATACAAGGGGGATCGCATTATAGTAGGGTGGTGATTTTAATGCTGTGGCTGATTGATATGTACTGGTAAATATGCAATACAAGAAACATTTGATTGAAATTTATGCAGTTAAAAAAACAGCACGGGTCAATTTGGAAATTTGGGAGGAGGAAAGCAGGTTCTTCTAAAGTGAGTCAACTGCTAAAATTTACAGTAAAGAGGAAATTATTTCTTCACCGCCTTCCATCAGTGGAATCGTCTACACACTGAAACAAGTACAAAAGTAAATGCAAAAGATCAAACAGCCCAGTTTAAGCCATTTCATTTGCAAATATATTTTATTTGTGTAACATAGTACCTATCTCCTTCTACCTATCTGCCTTAATCCGCTTGACTTTGCTTAAATCAACCATAAACGTGCTTCCGAGAAGTAAAAGCCGCCTTGCAGTCAGCAAGGCGGGAGGAGGAGTCCCAAGGCGCTTGGCTTTGTCTACCTTTTGGCCTAGGCCATCAGATAACAGAGTGGGACAATGGTTCTCCATTCTGTGCTTTGCTTCTTAAATGACCAGGAAGCGCTCATGAGCGGCCCTGCTGGCTGGCTCTCTGGGGCCCACTTAGCCCTGATGGGGCCTGTTCAATCTGAATGGCTGCAGTGCACATGAGGAGGAAATGAGAGACTAGTGGCCACCCAGCCGGAGCCACAAGTGCTCTTTGATGCTGGAATCAGAGGGGTGAAGGGCGGGTGCAGGGAGATTTCATCCTTTCATATTACTGCTCTCACTAATGGGAAACCATTGACAAATAAAGATATGGATTTCAGATGTATTTGGGTAAATATTAAACATAGTGACAATTCTAAGGTTGATTTTGCCTATTTCTACAGTGACGGGGGGACACTGATATTCAATAACAGCTGAATGATCATCTTTTAGTCCCTCAGTTTATCTTTTATGTGCTTCATTGTTATATATCCTGATAGCGAAGATATCCTTATAGCAATATATATAAAACAGCTTTACAGAAATCTGAATGTAGATTCCTAATAAGCAGGCAACAGTGGCTGCTTAAACCTTGAAAGAAACCAGACTCAAAAGGGATCACCTGCTTTTCTTGGCTATTCTGGAGATAAAATAAATAAACCTTTATTTGTCATATATACAATACAGTGAAATACTTTCCTTTACGTATCCCAGGATTATTGGGGTCAGAGCAAAGGATCAGCCATGGAGCAACCACGGTTAAGGGCGTTGCTCAAGGGCTATACAATGGCAGGTTAACACTATTGTGGCTTGAAACTCTGACGTTCGGATCGGTCTCCCAGGGCCGAAGTTTCAAGAACTGTGCATTATAAAGGTAACAGTATGTTGTGAGTAAGAGTTTGAGAGGAGCACGCAATAGCATTTGTGACGTCAGTAGCAGGTACAAATAATTTTTATGACTATCAATTATTAGTTCAAATGTCTTAACCCCTGAACCTGTTATATAATTGAGCTGAAGAGAGGTATTTGTGTTGCCGCAGTTGGATTCTCTTGAGATCAGTTAAGATGTTGTGTTGACACATTCGAGCACAATACAGAGTGACTGTAATTAGTGATATAGTGATGTCGTTTGTGCTATAGTGAATTAGTTTGTGATTTTCTTTACTGCTCATAATGCTGAAAGTAACAAGACTCAAAGCTCTTACAGCTATAGTACTTTTTTGTGCTAATTGAAAAAATGTTAAATCTTCCAGAAAAATACTCCTCTTTTGACTCTACTTGCATACTTCATCCTGGCCTTAGACAGACGGAGTCTTCATCCATATTTAATCAGCTTCACTCATTGGATCGTTTGCTAAAAATTAGAGAACACAAATATGATCAGAAAATTAAAAATACACACAGAACTCACACAAAACAATAAAACAGCTATGCAGATGGATGTGTTTTGTTTCCCACATTTGTTGTTTAGCTAGCTAAATGTAGCAAAGAATGGGTTAGCTGTTAGATTGCTAAAGTTAGCTATGATTGGGTGGGTTGTTAGTCTACTAAAATAGCTACAATTGGGATAGTGGTTGGTCCTCTAGAGTTAGCTATGCTTGGGTTAGCTGTTAGTTAGCTAAAGTTAGCTAAAATTAGTTGTTAATCCGCTAAAATTAGCTAAGATTAGATTAGCTGTTAGACCGCTAAAGTCATCCAAGTTTGGGTTAGCTTTTAGTTAGCTAAATGTAACTAAAATTGGGTTAGCTGTTAGTTAGCTAAAGTTAGCCATGATTGGGTTAGCTGTGAGATCTGTGACGAAGGGTACCACAAGTTTTTAAAATGTATTCTGGGTAGCGTGCAATTAGAAGAGTTCACAGATCCACAGACTAAAAAAACTGTTCAGTATTAAACAGTGCATGTTTAGTACCTGTTAGGTTAGTTTAAACCACACTTCCAAATGACAAAGAAACTAAGGTGTATGGGTCTTTACGGCTAAACATGACCCAGCTTGACCCTGTTAGTACAAGTACACCCTTCATTAAATCGATTTACTAATGAGAGGTTCAGAGAGAGGATGGTCGTTTATTTTATTGTAATACACAATGTCTCTGAATGCTCAGATGTCTGTTTTTGTGTATCAGCAAATGTTAATCGTATGAGCCCAGCAAATTTAGAAATCACTAGTGTCAGCACTAGAGTCACTTTGAGCCAAGAGTCCTTCAAGCACTTTAGCCTCTGCTCAAACGATGTGTGTGTGTGTGTGTGTGTGTGTGTGTGTGTGTGTGTGTGTGTGTGTGTGTGTGTATGTTTTTGTGTATGTGTGTGTATGTATGTGGTTGTGTGTATATGTCTGTGTCTGGGGCACTATACTGCCATGGCCATCATCATTCCTCACTAACGGTCTCTGGGGGGGAGTTGAAAGGCAGTGTTGAGTGTCAAGGCAACATGGGTGGAGGGCACAGTAAACGATGGAGGCACAGACAATGAAGTAGACGTTTCTTTTTTCTTTTTTTTTTTTCGGTGTTTTTCAAGGCTGCAGTGCTTTAGAGTATCACAATGCTAAGATAAATGCCAAAAAGTAATCCCACTTCAGGTCAAAGAACTTCAGCCATAATCCTTCATACGTAGTTTATAATCAGCATTTTTTTTTTTTTAGAACAAGTTGCATCTTCTGCTGTATTTGTTCATTAATATTTCTATTTATGTTGGATGATTATTGCAAAGTAATATATGTTATTAAATATACTATTATAGTGTTGGTAGTTTATTGTGTAAAAATAAGTACTGTTATTGAGAATATTGTACTATTTCCGAGTATATTATGTACAGTAAATTATTGTGGATGTAGATCCTAGTAGTTAGATCCTTAGGATAGATCATAAAAGTGGGAAACACTATATATGTATATGTTATACTATTAGGATAAATATAACACCCTTAAAGTAGGTAGATTACCATGTAGATAGTAATATTAGTGTGGATGTTGTGCTGTTATTATATCTATATTACTATTCATATAGGTATAATATCATAAGTGCAGACATAATACTATTAGTCTTGACAGTGCTATTTCTATTACTATATATTCATACATACACTAGTTAGCCATAACATTAATACATTAACACTGATTATCGATTATATATCACTAAATTGGTAACGAGATTGTGGGTACCAGAGGCTCACCATGCTCGTAGGGACCAAAACCCAGCCCATCTATTCAGATTCCACAGAAAAGCTAATGCAGCACCAGAACTCCCAGTGCATCACAGCCCACCACATACACGCTACAAGAGCCTAAGCCCACCAATGTGACCTCTCAACATGTCCCTAGATCCCAATCTGATTGAGTACCCATGGGATGCACCAAAAAAAAAACAAGTCCAATAAACAGAGGCCAACCATCCCCGTGACCAACAGCACCCAAGAGATAATATGCCATGGTTCTGGCACGACTTCAGAAGCTTGTGGAGTCCTGCCCCGACGGGCCAGAGCTGCCCATGCAGCACAAGGGGAACACAATACTGGGCTTAATGTTTTGCACTGTAATGTTATGGCTGAACGGGCTATATGTTTTATATAACGGATATAATACTATTAGAGTTATATATGTTATTATAGAGTAGAATTAGAGTAATATATGTTATTATAAATGCAGGTATAGTCATTTTGTCTTGAGAAAGAAGTATGCTAATATACAGGCCAAATTACTGGGCTGCATCAAGTAGTACAAACAAAAAAGGAGGTTTTAAGTTACTGGAACTGGGTTAAGAACTGTTCAACACATTATTAAAACATGTAAGGACTGTGCTGAATCATCATGTAAGAAATGTGGTCAGAAAAAAATCCATGAATAGACGGAGATCACTTGAACACTTCGTAAAGATGCATGGTTAAAAAAAAATACATGTCATAAAAAAAATAAGTAAATAAATAATAAAAAAAAAACATGTCATGAGAACTTACAGGGCTTGAACTAAACAGCTGTGTGGCCATAAGAAAACCACTTGTTAGTGAGACAAATCAGAAAAAGACAATATCCAGTTTGCTAGGGAGCATAAAGCTTGGACTTTGGAGCAATAGAAAATAGTCATGTGGTCTGATGAGTCGAGATTGACCCGATTTCACAGTGAAGGGTGCGTCAGAGTAAGAAGAAAGGCAGATGAAGCGATGCACATATCATGCATACTGCCTACTGTACAAGACTCTGCAGGCAGTGTTATGATCTGGGGTTACTTCAGCTGGTCAGGTCCAGGCTCAGCAACATTATATGGCAGTAAATTAACTCAGCTGATGACCTGAATGTACTTATGAGCAGGATATTACATCTATGTTTTTTCTTCCCTGATGGCACAGACCTATTCCAGGACTGAAATTGTGTGGTTCTGGGAGCATGGGGAATCATTTTCATGTAAGCAAAGCTAAAGGCATTCAATGAAATCTTGGATTGTGCATTTTTTTTTTCTTTTGGATGGGCAGTGTATTGGTGTCTATTGGTATAAGTATAGTGGATCTATATTGCAGGCATGGCACTACTGACTGTTATATCTGTAGAAACTGTACTACCTGTCATTCAAAGGTGCTTACTTTATTGCACGAAATATCTTTTTGTTTTAAAATAGCATATTGCAAGCTTCAAGTGCAGCTTTGGCTGCTTTGAATTCATAAAACTTCGTAGAATATATTTATCCATAGATTTTACATATGTTTTTTCTCCTAAGATACGATCCAGTAAATGGTAGAAGCATTAGCATTACACTGGACCAGACATTTTTATTGCTGTCCTTGTTTGAAATCACATGTCTGTGAATGAACAAGTACTTAAACAGCCATTGTTGGGTCAATAATTACAGCCTTTTTGTCAAAACAGCATGACAGTAATAAGAGTGACACTGGCGTCCGAGCAGCAGCATGAACAGGAAGAGGAGGGAGGATGTGTGGCGTGACCTTTTGTTCTGTTAGAAGCATAAATGCTGATGGACCACACCTTGACCTCTGCCAAGCATCTCATTTTTTCAGGGTAAATAAAAGGATGACCTCTAGACTGCATCTTATCCATCTGTTGTTTTATTCCTTTTAATTTCCGTACTGAGGCGTCCCGAATCATGTGCTGAATTTTCCCATTAAAGTCAGACATTGGATTTTTGGTTTGTGAGTGAGAATATCTTATGAGCTCCATTTGACCCCTCTGATTTGCACATTTCCTAACAGTGCTGTGTAAACAGACTTGACAAAGGGAAATTATATAGGCATTCTATAGGCATGAATGCAGAAGTGATAAGACTTTTCAGAAGTCAAACACCCGTTCAACTGTGCTCAGGTCTACAGCACGAGGTCCTTCTCTATATCTAATTTAAACATTTTCTTAATGGATAAAATATCAATTCATTTTATACTTGATTTTTAAAGCTTTTAAATGAAAAAAAAAAATTAAATAATAAATAATTCCTGTATAATAGTTTTCTCTTATTTAAGAGTATTCGCTTTTTCAATAATACCTTTACGTTTCATAGATTGGAAGACCCGAAACCAGTCTGTCTGTCTGTCTGTCTGTATGTCTGTCCAGCCAGATTTTGTCACAGCATCATGCAAAACTGGCTTGACAGAATTTTCTGTAACTTTGCCAGTCCTTAGGTATTTGCTTGACATTAAACCTCTGGTATAAATGAAATCAAAATGTTCAGTAGAAGTGAAGTTATGAGCAGTTATGTGCCAGATTATAAACCACACGTTTTGAGAGTGTACTGAGTCAAACTGCGGGCGCGTCTTAAATCGACCGCTGGACAGAATTTAATGAAACATTCGCAGTACTTAGATATCGACCTGAAGTTTAACCTGCACCACAAGTAAAATGGATGTTATGAACGGTTATGTGCTGGATTTAATACTTTAAAATAAGCTACTTGCTCAATGTAAACAAGCAGCTGCACAAGTAGATATTATTAGAAAAGCTAAACTGAATATTTTTTACTGGGATTACTTTATATTTTCATAGGGCTGAAGTGGTATCAGTGAATTTTAGCGTGCTGGACGTCTTTATCCGATCTACTCAACCTTACTAAATTGTATTTCTTTTGTATTAATAAGTTCTGCAGTATGGAAAGACAGGCAGACCTGTATGTGGGCTTTAACCTGAAATAATCAGCTTATTTTTAGCTTTAACCTTGTGATTATTTCTACAAATTATTTTCCCATCAACGTGTAGCATAATAAAGCTGTATGAGCATAAAATCTGAAATATAACACCCACTCAGGGAGGGAAAAAATGCAATAGAATAGACAGTAGCACAGTCAAGGAAATGTTTATGCCCATAACAATTCCCTAGAGTAAAACGATAAAGCGAAAAATAAAGAACTCCTGAGAAAACAATTCATCTTGGGAGACCATAAAAAAAAAAAGATGAAGAGACACACACTTGACGGAACAGGAAGGGAGAGGTGGTTGAGATGGAGACAGAGGGAGAAGGCGAGCACAAATCTCCTAGACGAGGTCAGAGCTAAAGGACATACCACGTTTGGTCAGCACCAGCAACCCATAAAAAAAAAAAAAAAAGATTAAGAACAATGAGAGGAACTACAGTATTAAAAGATCCATATGACCCCTCCCTCATTGAGAAGAATAGAGTGATGAAGCAAACAGAGACTCGTGACCCGGGGGACCAGGACACACGCTCAGCACAAGGTGGACATCGGAGCCAACTAGATATTTTTGTAAAGAAATAAATGTTTATATAAGAAGGAGAGTGATAAGACACAAAGGCATGGAGACGCTCATAAATAACTTTGCCGTCTTCGCACAAATCTTTCCCTCTAAGTGCATAAACACATATGAAACTGTCGCCCAGATGAGATCATGCGCTGTGGCTGAAAAAAAAAAAATGCCATAAATGTTCACCATGTACCATAAAATATTCTTGGCACATTTTAGTCATACTTTCAAAAACAAGTATGAAAGACTAGAAAAATATTTTCGAAAATATCTTAAGTGAAAACAGACAGATATCTGAATTAGACAGTGGATAAACACCAGGCGAAGCGAATCGGGATGTCAGTCTGTTTATATTGTTTTTGTTCGGGTTTTAGTAACCCGTACTGGAATGCTCGGACTTTGTCTTGGTAGACCGGCTTAACGCTCCATATCCTCTTCTATTCAGCGCATTGTTCATTTTACCGCTGATTAATATCTTGTTTAAACAGCCACCAGACGCAACACGCCGCTAGTGTGTCCATAAATTCTCTAGAGCTGATCAACACAATAGCTGCATTCTTAAACACATAGCACAGCATCTCCATAACACTTGAGATCTCAAGATTCTGCAAAACAAATTCACTACGGTAAATCAGCGTGGCACCACCGAGGGAAAAAAATGACTTCCAAAAATAGAAAATTAACTGTCGGATGATATTTATCGCTTGTTAAAATTTCGATAACAAATGGTCCCCTTGGAATTATAAGGTTCTATCCTTTTTGCCGAAATTAAGATGAATTAACATAACATGAGGCGTTTTTAAATGATTACAGAGAGAAAAAAAGGAGACATTTTTTAAAAATAAAATGAGAATACTGCAACAAAAAGGAAACATCACAGATAAGATCCTGTTACACAGCAGTAACCATGTCACATTGTAATTTCCTTGCTTTACTGTCGATCCAATCATACATCTTTTTCTTAATACCAGTTATCCCGTGTAGTTCCACGAGGGACCTGGATCCTCTCCCATGGCACAAGGCAGGGTACACACACTTTATGGGGTTCCAGCCTTTCACAGGGCACAAGCTCACAAACCCACCCATCCAATAATACATTACGAACAATTTGGAAATGCCAATCAGCTTACAGTGCATGCTTACAGACTGGACGCAAGATTTGAACCCCCAATATATCAGAATGCTATATAAAATTCGTGCTACCATGGTATAAGAAGCAACATTTTAATCTTATAATATTATACCTTGGAATACAAATCATTATTAACATATGCTAATATTTGCTAGAAAGAACAAAATCTTTTTTTTTTACAGTGTGAAAAAGAGAAATATTTGTGTTTTCTTAAAAAAACATAAAATAATAAGTTAAATATTTGTTTTAGATAAATTATAATAACAATAATAATGATAAAAACGATAATAATAATAATAATTTGAGTTACTATGATTATTATTATATAGTAGAAAAAAATTGAAATAATTTAAAAAATAATGCATATTATTATTATTAGTAGTAGTAGTAGTAGTAGTAGTAATTCTACTATTTTAGTAATGTGTAATATTTCTGTACTATAATAATATCTTGTTTGATTCCCGCCTCGGGTCTGTGTGCATGGAGTTTACATGTTCTCCCCGTGCTAGGTGGGTTTCCTCCCACATGCATATTAGGTTAACAGGCGTTCCTAAGATTGCCCGTAGTGTGTGAATGAGCGTGAGAGTGTGTGTATATGTGTGTGTGCTGCAATGAATTGGCATCCCATCCAGGGTGTACCCGGCCTCGTACCTTAAGTCTCCTGGGATTGGCTCAAGGCCGCTGTATAAAGGATAAAGCAGTATAGAAAATAAGTGAGTGAGTCAGAGAGTATATTCATATCTTAACTTCATATTGCAATAATAGCATTATGTCAATACATCAGCCAATACTTTCTGATTAATCTGGTGCACGGTAGCTTCGATGCCAGACATGATGTTTTCAGCTTGAAAGTATGGTCTCCTGCACAGAGCACGAAGCATACGATAATAAATGGGAGGAGTCTGTTCATAAAGCAAAACATTGGGCTTTTACCAAAATATGTTAGGCATTCACTCTTTGTTTCATACCAGGTTGGTGTACGTATGAGATTGTGATCTGCGGCATACGTCGCAGACGTTGTTTAAACGTAGATTATACAGGCAGAGAGCTCCATCACGTTCACACTGAAGTTCAAGCTTCAGCTACCTTCAATTCCTTTGATAATGATATTAACAGAAATTCCAGTTTCATGGCATATGTATGAGGGTGGAACATCAAGGTCCATAGAAATGGCCGTTCCTCTCAATTATTAAAAAAAGTTAAAATTGCTTTGAGAAAAAAAAAATCCCCTTTACACCAGTAACAAAAGCCCTGACTGCAATAATTATATGAATGTACATATATAATAACAGGGACTTGTACAATGAATGTTCCTCATAATCCTCATCATTTAACAGTAACAGTCACTATGTTGAGCCATCTCTGCCTTTCCGCTGAAGTATGCGAGGATAAAAAATCCACAAGATGATGCTGGTCCAAACACATGTGTGCTGTTCCACCATCACACAACAATTTAGCATTTCATGACTTCTACTGTTTGTACATATATTGATACTTTTTTGGGTTGACAACATTGATTGTTATCATTGTCTCAAGGAAATAAAACGGGGAAAAAAAAGTTTGAGGATGTTGAAGGGTTAACATAAGCAGCTGAAGTAACTTGGTTCAAAGATGTTCCACAGCATTAACCCCTAAATCTTGAGCGGCACAGATCTGTGCTAAGAAACACGGTATTGTATTGTCATTCATTCATCTTTTATACTGCTTATCCTGTACAGAGTTGCAGGAAGCCTGGAGACAGGGTCCATCAATCCATCGCAGGTCACACCCATGCACACATCACACACTCATCCACACTCTATGGGCAATTTGAGAACACCAATTAGCCTAATCTACATGTCTTTGAACTGTGGGAGGAAACCGGAGGATCCGGAGAAAACCCACCAAACAGAGGGATATAATTTGTTAAAATAAATAAATTTGTTAAAATAAAGTTGATTTCAGCAGATTGTATAGGTTGTGCTGAAAAAACTCTATACTGTACAGTGATGAAGCTCCTATATATTCATTAAAGCATTAAAATGGCTAAAATTCTCTGGGTTAAATGTAAATATATGGTTAGAAATATGAAACTTTATTGTTATTATTAGTTGTAGTATTTAATAACAATAATAACAACAAATATAATAATAATAATAATAATAATAATAATAATAATAATAATAATAATAATTGTAACCAGTGGCACATTGCTCTGGTAGAAGTAGTATAAAACAGTTTGTACAAAGTGTGGTGTCTAAATATGATAAACTATTTCTGTTTCCAGCAATTAAACATATGCTTTTATTGGGGAAAAAAACTTATATGTTTTGAGAAGTTTCTGAGAACTTTTTTAATTCATTGTCCTACACTGCAGCCATTAACACTGCCTTTTTGCTATATATGAAGAAAAAAAAAGACAACACAGACTCATCAGAGTCAAGTTCCAGTTTGATCAGTGAGGCGAGACGAACCTATATCATTACATGTCTTAAACTTGCTTTGCTTCTAAGCAGAATATTGGGGGAAAAAAAGCCCTGAGAGAGAAATCTATCCCTCTCAGGAAATGAGTGACTCTAATAACTGTTAAATGCACATGGTTTGAAGTTACACCTTCAGTCTATAAACAATAGCACTTTGATCACAGTGTGGGCCTCAAACACAGGTACACATTGTACACTTCTTATCCTGTATGGCACACACGCAAGAAGGGGCACTGGTTTATAAAGGCAAGGCTCACAGGGTTATGTGTATGTGAGTGGAGGTAGTTATGTAGGTATAGTACTATTAGTGTTTATACAGTACTGTTACATTTACTTGTATAGTGAGGAAAGCAATATATAGCAGTAGCGTGGCTGGAGCAGCAGCGATGGGGGTGCACTCTGAGTGATGGAAGGGTTGCATCAGAAAGGACAGCCGGCATAAAACCTGTGCCAATTCAAATAGGCAGACTTGATGATCTGCAGTGATGACCACTAACAGAAGTGGCTGAAAGAAGGACAACATCATTAGTGCAGTCATAGTATCCCGAAATAAAGTAAAATCAGTGAAGATATAGTACTGTTAATGTGTGTATTTTGTACTACTGATCTAGACACAATGGTATTCATGTTGAAATTGCGCCATTACAAATACTATTATACAACACAAGAGGAATCTGATTGGAGGAGAGGCATTCCACAAGTGGTGATAATCGACCATAACAGCACTGGGATGTTTAACTGTATGTATCACTCTGCATCCCATGTGTTCTACAATCGTTAATTAAACTAACTGTCAGTTACATGACAAAATGGTAATTCAAAACCAGTCACGGATGCATTTCAGCAGGAAAACAGATCTGATGAAGTTGTGTCATTAAAAACAACATTTTTTAAGTCTATTATTAAGTCATTCCAAATTGCCTCTATGAGCTAGTGGTTGAGAAAGCTAACTAACACAAGGCTGAAAATCCTTGTGTTAATCCCTCTGTAACCCCTAATTAAGGGCACTAATTTAACCCTATTTCAAAACCAGGTAGTTAATTGAGCTGATATTTACAGGACTACCCACCATCTCCATGGTTCTCCTTACTTTTTGGCTACATAGGACCATTAAGAATTTAAAACTATTTTCACCGCTGTTAATTAAAACCAGCAGTAAGTAACTAGCGGTCGCTAGCTGTCGTGGAAGGATTTGTTTTAATGGATAAGATAACTGATTAAATAAACAAACAAACAAATCGTAATCTGTTGATAATAAAAGCAATATCACACTTGAGGTCAAGCTGTTGTGCTAAATATCAGCACGTCTGTGATGCTTTCAGCACTTGGGCTGCACACTTGTGCCTAAAACCGCATCACAGCCATGCTCATATTCCGCACAACAGCACATCCACTAGTGTGATATTGCTTAATTATATTCCATCCATTTATTCAAGATGACATCACTAACTGATGGTTGGCCCCAATGACTTTGACACCACTGGTCAGGGAAGTTACATTGCTGAAGGTTATTTGCTCATTTTATATATACAGTTCAGACCAAAAGTTTGAACACACCTTCTCATTGAAAGAGTTTGAATTTGTATTATGGCAAGAAAAAAGCAGCTAAGTAAAGAAAAACGAGTGGCCATCATTACTTTAAGAAATGAAGGTCAGTCAGTCCGAAAAATTGGGAAAACTTTGAAAGTGTCCCCAAGTGCAGTCACAAAAACCATCAAGCGCTACAAAGAAACTGGCTCACATGCGGACCGGCCCAGGAAAGGAAGACCAAGAGTCGCCTCTGCTGCGGAGGATAAGTTCATCCGAGTCACCAGCCTCAGAAATCGCAGGTTAACAGCAGCTCAGATCAGAGACCAGGTGATGCCACACAGAGTTCTAGCAGCAGACACGTCTCTAGAACAACTGTTAAGAGGAGACTGTGTGAATCAGGCCTTCATGGTAGAAGATCTGCTAGGAAACCACTGCTAAGGACAGGCAACAAGCAGAAGAGACGCGTTTGGGCTAAAGAACACAATAAAGAACACAATAAAGAAAACTCTTTGAATAAGAAGGTGTGTCCAAACTTTTGGTCTGTACTGTATATATTTACATAGAACGTAGAGTAATTTCGACATTTTATTCTGAAGGTCACAAATGCAAAGTTTTAAGGGAATAACGCCTATTTTCTATCCTAATATGTGCAATTAAGAAATAAGACATACTATTATTATTTATATTATTTACTATATACTATTTGCGACAATGACAATTGTTAAAAGCGTTGTACAAATAAAAGTCAATATTAATGAGCAAAATGGTTTACATAGTCATTGTCTCACTCATCATCTATACCGCTTTACCCATCCTGTATACAGGGTCATGGGGGGCGGGAGACTATCCCAAGAGAGACGGGGTACACCCTGAACGGGGTGCCAATCACTCACTCACAAACTGTGGGCACAACTGGAGGACCTGGAGGAAACCCACCAAGCACAGGGGCATGCAAACTCCACGCACACAGATCCAACACCATACACACAGACCCGGGGCGGGAATCGAGCCTGGAGGTGCAAGGCCACAGATATATTAATAACCACTGATATATTGCTTGTTGTTGGTTCAGCTTTGACAGAAAAGATTAGATTAGGTGGTGATGATGATGATGATGATGATGATGATGAGGAGGAGGAGGAGAAATGTCTTCGAATTCGTTTAGCAGTAGGACCCAGAGGATCCACCATCTCTCTCTGAAGTTGGACAAGTACACCTTTATGTGCGTGCACCAAATCAGGTTAAAAAAAGGGGGGAAAAAAGAGGCTACAAAGTGATTCTTCTAAGCTCCAGAAAACAAACCCCTTCCGCTTTGATCCAGTCTGTCAGTTCGCAGAAAGCGCTCGACAGGAAAACACAATGGTTCCTGCTGTCAGACTGCTCAGGGCTGTATATAAGGATGGACAGGTAACGCGTCCTGGAATCTGTAGACTTGAAAGGACGCACTGAGGGGGACAAGATGAGCGCGTCTGTAGCGGTGTACAGGAACATTTACACAGAGGACCGCTTCAGACAGACCTACGGCACGGAGGCCAAACCGCGCGAGCGTCTCCGCGAGCGCCTGTGCGCGCGCTGCCGCTGCTCCCCGCTCCGGTGCGCGCACCTGCTCGAGCGGCGGATGCCGATTTTCAGCTGGCTGCCGAGATACAGACTCAGGAAATGGATCTTAGGAGACACAGTGGCAGGGCTGACAGTCGGTATTCTGCACATTCCACAAGGTAGAAATCTGCACCAGCTTCCCTTGTGTTCCTGCTGCTGTCTAATACTCATACGTACACTCGAAGTTTTCCGTGTTAATTAACTTCTAAGGCCACTAATAGCCAATTAAGAGGTTGTCACGTGATGCTGAGACGCTCCTTACATTATGCACTCTCTATATTATTATTATTATTATTATTATTATTATTATTATTATTATTTTCAAATTTAGCTTTGAGTTATTATAGAGTTAGTACAAAAACATTTCTGATTTTCAAGCATCATTATTCAACCACTAAAGATAAAGAAAAATATTTGCCTGCCAGAAAGGAAAGCAGTACATTATATAAGCGATAACTTTCCAGACAAAAAAAAGTTGCTGGTTTTTGCATGCAAAAAAGAAGCAGCCAAAGTTCTTAGAAAAAAACTGGAGGGATGCTGGAGTAACTAATTTCCCTATAAATCTGTACAAATTGTACCTGAGACTAAAATTTCCTCAAAGCGTAGTCACACCAAATACTGACTTTCTTCCATTAATTTCTCTTTACTAAGCGTTAGAATTTCAAAGACATTCTTGTTCTACAGCATTTATGTGCATTTCTTCAGCACTGCTAATAGGACAGGGTTTTAATTGATGGATAATTAAAGTATGAAGTGCAGCTCATATGAATGTATCAATATATGAAGACTCTTAGATTTCTCTTAAAGAAATTTGCACCAGCTTAACATGTGTTCCTGCAACTTTATAATACTCATTAAATATAATTACACTTAAAGTTTAATTAGCTTCTTAGGCCACCAATCTTCAATTAAGATGTCTTAAGTTGTCACGTGATGCTGAGACGCTCCTTACATTATGCACTGTGTACTGTAGGCTTATTAGTATTATTCCATCAATTCTGCTAAATAGTTTAAATTCAGGGTGGCATGGCGACCTACAGTAGTGGTTAGCACTGTCGCCTTTGAACCTCAACGGTCCAGGTTCGATTCCTGCCTCGGGTCTGTGTGCATGGAGTTTGCATGTTCTCATTTGCTTGATGGGTTTCCTCCAGGTACTCTGGTTTTCTCCTACAGTCCAAAAACATGCAGGTTAGGCTAATTAGTGTTCCCAAATTGCCCATAGATGGTACGTGGATGGACCAAAATGCCAAAAAATCTACAGTATCCTTGCTGTAGAGTGTGAATCAGTGTGTGTATGTGTGTGCCCTGCGATGGATTGGCACCCCATCCAGGGTTTACCCCACCTCGTGCCCTAAGTCTCCTTAGATAGGCTCCAGGCCCCCTGCAATGCTCCATACAGGATAAAGCGGTAAAAACGAGGAGTGATTGAGAGAGTGAGTTTAAATTAGGCATGTATCTGTATTCTGTTCCATGGATTTTAACTGTTAAAAATATCTACTGAGCCCCTTTTGATCATATTTCTTTCATGACCTTGGTCCTGTTCAGAGATTTAAACATTAAAGACATTTTTTAACTATGCGCAATAATATTCTCGCTATTTATTAAAAAAAATAATCTACAGTTATTTAGTACTTTAGTAGTGGTAGACTGTACTTCTGTAACAAACAAACACACACACACAAATTAAGAGACCACATTGTTTTATTTCATGGATCCCTTTTTAAGATATCTTGCTTTAATATACGCTATTCTGTATGATTGCTAATAGACTGAATGCACCTATACAAGTTATTTGATATATGGAAAAACCCGCATGCTGATCAAAATGACTTTTAATTTGCAGCAAAGCAAAGTTTTCTTTAAAAAGTCTTTAAAAGTCAGGTGAATTTTAGCACTTCTCACGTGGTATGTGGTTTTGTGTACCAGGTATGGCTTTTGCATTATTGACATCAGTGGCTCCGATCTACGGCCTGTACACATCGTTCTTCCCTGTAGTTCTCTACATGCTGTTCGGGACGGGGCGTCATGTCTCTACAGGTAAAAAAAAAAAAAAAAAAAACTTTCTAGGAATTGTCTCTTTGGAAACTCATTAGTTTTGGTGTTACTGTAGTGCTGTGTACGTTTATTCTGTCATGTTTTTTTTTTTATGAACATATTTAACCAATGTGTTAAGTGTTTTGATTAACTATGTACAGTATTTTATAAATTCATGATTGTTAGGACACTGTACAAGGAAACAGTTTGTACTATAGTAAAAGTCCAAAGTTTTGCATTATAGAACAATACTGAAGATTTTCAAAACTATGAAATAATGCATATGCCATTAGGTCATTAAGTAACAACGACAACAACAGCAGTCAGTTGTTATTGTAAGTCACGAAAGTCAGCTGCTCTGGAACAGTTCTTGCAAAAACAGAAATTGTCAAGTGCTATTGCAAAACCCATCAAGCACCATGATGAAAAAGTTCATTTAGAGTTACCAGCCTCAAAAATTAACGATTAGCACCTTTATGAAAGCTTTACAAAGCATAAGTAGGAAACACTTATCAACTGTTCAAAGGAGATTGTTGCATATTTTGGATGAGTTCAAGAAACAAAAATCAGGAGAGACCATGGAATTAGAAGGCGTGTCCAAACTTTGGACTGGTTGTGTATTAATGTTTACAGTATATGCAAAAATCAAGAAAAGAAACAAGAGCTTATTAAACAGATGACTTTTGAATGTACAATACTGTGCAGAAGTTTTAGGCACCCTGTGTGTTTTAAATACAACCTTTCCTATGGATTTTGTTCGTAATTTTAGGCCTTTATTATTATAGAAGCAGCTCGCCAAGGGGAGCGGTGTGGCTCAGGAACCAGGTTGTTGATTTGGGAATCTGAGGAACCGGGTTCAAGCCCTGACGTTGTTGCATTGCTACACCCAACACTACCCAGCCACTGCATGCAGTGCTGGTCTGAGGCCTGGATAAAATGCGAGGGTTGCGTTAGGAAGGAATTCCGGTGTAAAACCTGTTCCGGGTTGTTTGTGGAGCGGATGGTCCACTGTGGCGACCTCATGACAGGAGCAGTCAAAAAAAAATAAATTTGTATAAAAGTAGTTCAAAAACATTTCTGATTTTCAAGCACTAGTATTCGAAACGTTAAAGAAAAAAAACTGTATGCCATAAAGGAGAGCAGCACATTATATAAGTGACTACTTTTTAGACAAAAACAACAACAAAAAAACAAAAAGACAGCTGCTGGATTTTGCATGCAAAAATAGGTGCAAACGTCAGATTATTCAGAAGAACCGGGTGTTAAAGGATGCTCAGTACAATATAGTACCTAATATCCTTATACTGTAAAACCGCAGAAATTGTACCTGAGACTAAAGGGTCATCAAATCGTTGTTACGCCTTAATAAAATCTGTCATTGAAGCTATTCAGTGTTTACATTTGTATTTGTTATACATAAAATATCTTTTCAAATCTTTCCAGGAAATTCATCTGTCCTTCATGTGTATTGTATGTATGTATGGAGGTTGTATTTCTCCCTGTTTGTAGTCACTTTTAGTGTTGCTCTGTACAGGTACTTTTGCAGTAGTGAGTCTGATGACCGGCACGGTGGTGGAGCAGCTGGTGCCGACTCCTCCTGATCTGAACTGCAGTAGCCCGGAGCTCACAGAACTCGAGAATCAGAGGATCGGAGTGGCTTCAGCCATAGCATTCCTGTCAGGAGTGATGATGGTCAGAAAATACCTGATATATATATGATACATCTGACAATATTTCATGCTAGATGTGTCTGCGCCTTCATTCGTGGTGAATTTAATTGCACGCTCATAAGTGCGTTAAAAAATGTGCAACATCATCTGTTGATTTTGGAATGAACTAAAATTTTTTTCACATGTCACCGTGAATTGGGCGGAATGAAGTTTGGAATGAAGAGATCGTGTTTATTAAGTTGATTTCAAGTGCACACTCATAAGACTGTATTTTAAAAAAATAAAATAAAATTTATGATATGAAAGCGTTTCCCTTTTAAATTTCAAGTTAGTATATCTTCTCTTCCAGTGGGCCGACTGCGATGAAACAAAGCTCAGCCAAATACACCTGTGAAAAACCCCTTCAAATTGGTTCAGTAGTTTTTATATGATGCGTGCACAAACAAACAAACAAACAGACAAAAATTCCAAAAACCATCTGGATGTGTCATTACTATGTTTCGCCCCCCCTAAAATAATTTTTTCAACGTACAGACACGCCGACTTTATAGTTTTATTATATGTATGGCAGATACAGTAGGTCTGGGATAACTCAGTGATTAAGGCATCGGACTACAGTTCGGGACGTCCTACAGTAGGTTCAAATCCGACCACCAACAAATTGTCTCTGTTGGTCCCTTGAGGGCCCGTAACCCTCAACTGCTTACATGTATAACGAAATACAAATGTAAGTTGCACTGGATAAAACGTCTCCTAAATGTAAGATATATGGAACGTGTATTAAAAGCTGCTTTGTGTGTTATGTTTGTTCTTGCTAAGCATGACTGTGTTATGGAATGCTCATGGCGCTTGTTTTTATGGCTTTCGTTTCCAGCTTTGTATGTTTGGCTTGCAGTTGGGTTTCCTCTCGACATACTTGTCAGAGCCCATTGTTAAGGCATTCACCAGCGCTGCTGCATTTCATGTGACTGTCTCTCAGCTGCAGAACATGCTGGGATTGAGGCTTCCTCGCCACACGGGCACGTTTTCTCTCTTCAAGGTTTGTGAGAGGCAACGGAGTGTGTCGAGTTATTAGGATACTTGTTATAACGATATCAATAATGGCAGGTGGTGATATTTAATATTAGGGGGGGGGCTAAAAGTTAATATATCGACCAGTCAGCGATGAAACTGTATCATGAGGTTTCATCAGTAGTAATCATAATAATGTGAGATGCGTTTTATTTATTTCTTTTCTTTTCTTTTTATCAAGTCCGTAATGCTGTTTTGGGTTCATTCTGTTTCCTCTGAATACCAAATA
Organism: Clarias macrocephalus; assembly: GCA_011419295.1. Taxonomy (NCBI): domain Eukaryota; kingdom Metazoa; phylum Chordata; class Actinopteri; order Siluriformes; family Clariidae; genus Clarias; species Clarias macrocephalus. The sequence goes on along the minus strand of JAAGKR010002565.1, from coordinate 38,424 downwards.
AGGGAAACCGAAAGACAAAAATTTACTAATCTTGCCAGGCTGTCATCTGTTCTGACTGATCAATGTGTCCCCGAGCCTGTTATAGCAGCTATATTTATAGCAGCTTTTCTGCCTTGTAGAAAAAGAAATAAGAGAATTTTGAGCTGAGTGAATTTATTTCAGTTTAGTGACTTGATGAGAAAATGTGTTTACACTGTAACACATGACTAATTAAGTCTATCCCACAGACGCTGGCCTCGGTGATGGAGAACTTGCCCCATACGAACCTTGCCGAGCTGTTTATCTCGCTGCTCTGCCTAGCCGTGCTCGTTCCCATTAAGGAAGTGAACACACGATTTCGTCAGCGTCTGCGCACTCCCATTCCTGTAGAGATCCTCACTGTACGCTATCTGATGAACTTCAAAACACCAGTCTACAGTATATTAAAATAAAAAAATGACTACAGAAATGTAACATTTAAAATCTTTATTCTATTTCTCCACAGGTGATAATTGCTACAGGTGTCGCTTATGCCTCATCTCTGGATTCCAGATATGATGTCCAGATAGTGGGTCACATTCCTGCAGGGTAACAATTAGTCCTGTTTTTATTTATTGTATGATAAATAATAGTTTACGTAGTTTTAAACTGAATACTGAAGCCAGGCATAACAAATTCCTTGCCTCTGGTTCTGTTTCGTAGGTTCCCTCGGCCTCGTCTGCCCGCTCTGCACACAGTGCCAGACATAGCTGGCGATACAGTTGCTATCACATTTGTAGGCTATGCTGTGTCTGTGTCGCTTGCAATGATATACGCTGATAAGCATGGCTATTCTATTCATCCTAATCAGGTAAAGCCAGATTAATATCTGAAATACATTGCCTGGCCAAAACTAGGTTTTTCGTTCAATCACTTTGAGCTTTGATTACAGCAGACAATGTGGTTATGAGTTCATGCGTGCAAATGCTTCCTCATGCTCCCAGAACCTCTCTTTCACAATGTGAGCTCTGGAATATACCCGCGCCATCAGGGAAGAAAAACTCAATAGATGTGATAACCTGGTCATTCATTACTTTCAGGTCATCAGCTGACTTAACTTTACTGCCCCATAACATTGCTGAGCCTAGACCTGACCACCTGAAACAACCCCAGCCTCCTTTTACAGTGCGCGCTATGCATGATGGGTGTATCGCTTCATCTGTTACCTTTTCACCCTGGAATCATCAAACCATATGACCTTTTTCATTTTTTCATCCTTTTTTTTTTACCATTCAACTTCACCAAGTGTAATCTCTACTCATTATTTTTTTCTGACCGCATTTCGTTCACAAAGTTGGCGCTTCAATACACTTTTTCCAGGTTTTGATAGAGACCCAGTTTAAATAATAACCAGCAGTTCCACTATAATCTCTTTAGTTGTTTTCTTTGCTTGATGCAGCTCAAAAACTTGACCCTTCTAAAATGGTGACTTTTTTTTTTTTTTTTTTTTTTGGCCAGGCAGTGTATAATGTATCATGGAGCATTACATATAATGTAATACAGAAACACTGTATTCATGATTTAAATGACTGCATTTAATCAGTTACCACCAGGTCTGTGGAGTATGTCAAGAATAACAAATGTCACTGATAACATTTGCAAATCAGAGTAATGATCAGAATAACACAAGATTTGTATAATATGCACACATTAAAAAGAAAAAACAAAAGATGAATGTATAATAACAGTATATTTTCTATCATTAAACCCCATATCCTCTATTTGAAATACTGAATAGCAATATGTATTACTCCAATCATAAATGGATCTAATTGTTTTAAGGTTTAGATGCATTGTGTACTGTAAATGCAGAATCATCTTTTTCTTACAGGAATTGTTGGCACATGGCATTTCCAATACAGTATCTTCCCTGTTCACCTGCTTTCCCAGTTCAGCTACACTGGCCACCACTAACATTTTGGAAAGCGCTGGTGGTTACACGCAGGTACCCAGTAAGCCCATTCACCACAGACAGATCAGACTGCTTGTTTTTTTTTTTTTTTTAACATACAGATGGATGACTATGACTGATTTGTAAGCTTGCTGCTTTGTTTAATTTGAAAGCTCTCAGGTTTGTTCACAAGCCTGGTGGTCCTGATTGTGCTGCTGCTCATTGGCCCTCTTTTCCACTTTTTGCCTAAGGTAAGCTGTGGCATAAGGCTATAAAAACATGTGCAAAAGTGCAAGTGTTAAACAAAGGAAAAATGTTAAAGGAAAATTTAGGCGTCGAACCACTTTGGTGCTTTGGTGCACATTAGTATAGTGGAACTGTACTGGAGCAATAAAGCACATTTCTTTCATGTACTGGTGTTCTGATGACAGTCGGAAGAAACTATCAATGAAGGGCATAAAATATGCTTAACATTATTTACATCCTCATCAAACCATGTAGTGAGTGTACCCTTTAGACCGCGGAGGGATCATACTGGAAGAGTCCACTGCCATCTGGTTAGAAACATTACATTGTCGGATCATCACGTTAAGTCTATTACGAATATTAGTTTGAACAGCTTTGGATTGATTGCTGTAATATTTTCCTCTAGTAAATCTTTTGTGACTAGAATAATGCTTTAGTCAAATGCAAAGGGCAAAATCTGGAGAATAATATAATATAATATAATATAATATAATATAATATAATATAATATAATATAATATAATAAATTGTCATTATAACAGTACATTCATTATTTGCACAAGTTTTTAAGATGGGAAAATTCAAGTTTGGCATTGCAGTTTGATCATGCAACTTCTCCCCCCTATTGTATATCTAATATACAGTGTGTATATATATATTATGTTTTATATATACTAAAAAAAATAATGATGTAATAATTATAAACTATAAATGCAATATTCTTGTTAAACATGCACTGCAGTGGACAAAAGTGAAATTCAATGTTTTAATGACATTCAAATGTTTTTAAAATAATGACAATGAAGAAAATAAGAATAATTTGTGCGACAAAATTGTTATAAAACAATATTTTATAATATTTAGTATGGAATCCTTAATTCTGCAAAAACTGCTGGATTCAGTTGCACATAGTGTCAAAAAGACGTCTTCGGTCCTCATGGTGTCACTCGCTCAATGCATGCCTGAAGATCACATTCAGAAATTTGCAGCAGAAGTTTGTAATTCACTTCATAATAATAATAAAAAAAAACATAGTCAATGTTTTGCAGAGGTGGACACTCCGGTTTCATAAAGTAAAAGTCCTACCACTTATTTGCTCCATCCATGAACCAAACCAGCTGATTTTAATTAGCACAACCAGATAGGCTTGAATAAATTAGCGGCATCATCTGTTTTGTGCACAGGGAGAACTATAACACATGACATACAGTACTGTATGTTGTCTTAATACTTTTGGCCATGACTGTATGTGTACCATACAGTCACATCTTGATTGCTTCATTTTAAATCCATTGTGATGCTGCACAGAGGCAAAATTCTGAAAATGATGTCATTGACCAAATATGTATGGACTTAAGGGTTTATAACATTTTTAGGTCATTAGGTCAGAGGCTTAGCTCAGTGTTTGATGAAAAGAGTTCACTTGATAACGTGCACCTTTTATCTTTCTCCTTATGAGCACTCCATGTGCTTAACCATGCGCTTATCTTATGGTGGGACACAGGTCAGAACACTCTGATACAGAATATACTTAAATAAAAACCAGTATAAAGAGAATAAAACAGATTTTAAGCCTAAAAGAAATAAAAATTACATTTGAGAAAAGAAAATCTATAGCGAAATGGAGCCAAAAGTTTTTCGTTTCATTTGTCACAGCAGTGTTTTCTCTCTGTGTCCCTGTCCAGGCTGTCCTAGCGTGTATAAATGTGACCAGCTTGCGGCAAATGTTCTTGCAGTTTCATGACCTGCCGGATCTGTGGAGGGTTAGCCGGATCGACTTTGTAAGAGTTGCATCAACAGGACAGTTTGATTAGAATACACCTACAGCATATATATATATATATATATGAAATTTTGAAACATTTATGTGCATGTGTGTGTGCAGATGGTGTGGCTGGTGACCTGGCTTTCAGTGGTTGTCCTTAATGTGGATTTGGGTCTGGCTATTGGGGTTGTTTTCTCCATGATGACCGTAGTTTGCCGTACACAGAGGTGAATCAAGTATAAACCTACTTTCGCTATTTTCTTTATCACCAGAAAGAAACGTGTCGGTCAGTCACACTGTGAGTCTGTACTATTCATAACAATGTTATTTTTCTAAGAAATGGAAGACAAACTGAGATTTTGCTATGAAATGTATCCTTCATGGCATCAGGGGATGGATAAGCTCTCCAACTAGAGCAGTCCCAGGGAAAGCAAATATTGAGCACATGCAGTAACACAGCCAATGTAATAAGAAGCGTTCTTATCCAATATTTATTCATTTATCAGATTCAATAATTGTGTTAACTGAAAAATTTTTTATTTTTTTATTTTTTTTTACTTATGCATGCCAAAGCTCAGAATCAGTCTGGGAAAACTCTGAATTAATATGCAGTGCAAACCACATGTTTCATAGCACAGAACATTAATGAGATGAAGTAGATGAAGTAAAGACATTAAATATCTTAACATCAAGCCTGACTAATCTCTGTTCCTCCAGAGCTAACTGCTCAGTGTTGGGACGAGCCTCCAATACAGAAATCTACCGACCCATCAACAATCACAATAAGGTAATTTAACTCAATAAAAACAAAGCAAACAGCAGGTTTGTGAGGCAGTGTAAATTTAGGTGGTCAGGTGATATGTAATATGATGGGCATGCTGTTAGAGGAAAATAATCAACAATCATTCATTTCCCAATAACATCTCCAGAGGTGTTTTATTCCTTTTGTAATATAATAACTGTAACGACGCGGGTCGCGCGAGGGGCAGAACCGAGCACGAACTGTTTCGAACGGGCAGATCCGCAGGCGGCTACCACGCGGAGTTCCGAACAGGCAAAAGCGCGGCCATTTATACACGCGGTTGCCAGGCAACGCCGCAATCAGGGTGAATGCGCCGCACCTGGCGGCGAGTCTATATTAGGGTCCTGATACCGCGGCACTTCGTGTGATCATTACGTAGCAGCGGTGAAGAGATCTTGTGGTGCGGCTCTCCATACCGCACCACACGTTACAATAGGTTGATCAGTTTATAGTTATATTTATTGTTAGTTGCCTTGTCTTGAGTTTCTTAAGACAAAAACCTCATCGGATTATGTGGCGTGTCTGCCGTAAAGGTCTCTGTGAAGGAGATGTTTCTATAGAAACCATACCATATTAAAACCAAAGACATACAGTCCTGTGCAAAGTCTTGAGCCACCCATTATTTGTTCCTAAAGAGTTATACGTTCTTGTATTTGTAAAGTAGTCTTGAGGAATAGTTCTCCAAGCTGTTTTTTTTAATTATTTTTTTCCCTCTCCTATTGGATTTGTCAAGTTTATTGCCCTCATTTTCAGTACAGTCCTTGTACCTGAGCAGTTTCAGAGGAATGTCTTTTGTTTGTTACACCACACAGTGACCTGTGAAACATTCAAGCATAAAAAACATCAACTTAAGGCATGAACCAGTGAGAAACAGGCGCAGATGATGACAGATGATCAGGCCGGTGATTAGGATGCTGATGCTGAATGCTGAGTGGTGGGAAACGATGAGAGGGGAAATGCGGTCGCTGCTGAGGTTGTTACATAAACTTTAAATTATTAAATTTAACTTTATTTAAAAATTGGAATTAATTGGAATAATTACAATTAATGAACATAAATTATTCAAGGTTGTGCATCCAAATCCAATGGTGAAAACAGCACCATTAATGGTCATAAGTATAATGAACTTTACTCTTATTCATCTATGTTTATATGCTTTTTTAAAAAAAATAAATTCTGTCAGTTTAACTGTCAAACTCAGTTCATTCTTATGTCACAGTTTTTTTTTTTTTTGTACTCATGTAGACATCCTTAGTTATTAATCTGTTTTCTTTACGTCCACTGTAGTGCTATGAAGTCCCCGGCATGAAAATACTGACCTATAATGGACCCATCTACTATGGCAACCGCAGTTTCTTTAAGGCAGATGTGACCCAGCTGCTCGGCCTCACACCTGAACGTATCCGTAGCTGTGAGAAGGCCAGGAAGGCGCTAGAAAAGAGGGAACAAGAGTCCATTAACACTGTGGTTAGTTACAAGTCACAGCTTTCATTTAAACTAACATACACATAACCTCTTTAAAACACTTTTTTTTTTTTTGTGTGTAATAATGAACGTTATGTTTAGTTTCATGCTCATGTGTTGCTTTGATTTTTCTTTAGGACCGGGGACTAGCGAACACCTCATTTTCCTCAGACAACGAGTTCTTTAATTCAGGTAATTAATACTAATCAAGAAAATGATGCAAACTTTGTCTTTGTTCCTGATGTTTATACTGTATTTTTTTTTTTTTTATTAAATTACTGCAGAAATAGTAGAGACTGAAGTCCAGACCGTATTAATTGATTGCAGCAGTGTGATTTTTATGGATGTTGCAGGAGCCAAGCTCTTCATACAGGTACACTGGCTAACTCTGGCTTGTTTTGATTTTTCATTATCATTGTTGAATTACACTACGAGGTCGTTCAAGTCAAACCAGGATATTTGAGTGGCGCGAGGTCAGGGCTGTATGGAGGATGTGGCAATGACTCCCAGTTGAGATCCTGAATAATTGTGTGTACAGTTCCCAAAGACAGATGCATCCCTTCCACAAGCTTTTTGTCCAGTTTTAAGGTTCATGCGTTCCACTCGCAGAATGTTTTACGCCTTAATTCACAAGAAATTTTTATTACGTCCAGGATTGACTTGGCTGTCCTTTAAAATGAGTGTATCCTTCTCATGATGTACTGTGCGTTGTTGTCATACGTAGATTATTGTTTGTTATAGATGTGTATCGATTGTCAGAAGATGGGATTGCGGATATTCTTGGCCAACTGTAATGGTATGTTTTTGCATGTCTGTGTCTGTATGTAAAGTATTTGTTTTATAATGATCAAGTTTCCATGTACTGTATCTAGAAAAAAAACTTCAGCCCACAAATTCATTATGTGTGTATTAAGTAGGAAATAAAATACAACAGGGCATGCTGATATAAAAGGAAATAAAGTGAGTTAATTTTATAATAAAGTTGATTACAGTATTTCAATAATGAAATAATGTACAGCATCAACACATCAACTTTCCAGTCTCGTAAAATTTACAGATTAACGTTACATCTTTTACTGTTACTAAGCACTGACACTGGAGAATCAACAGTTTATTAGATCAACAGCATCTGGGGTATAATTATAAACAATAAACCCAACATGGCACCAGTCTTAGCATTGAATCTTTAATGAGGCTCTTTAACAAAGCAGATTAATCTTGTATATGTGCAGAGTGTGTGCTGGAGATTCTCACAGCAAGTGGCTTGATGAGCTACATGAACCCGCAGCACATCTTCGTCACAGTCCACGACGCAGTCGTCTACATCCAACAACAAAAGGTCTAGTGCTCTGAAGTTGTATCCACGCAAAAAAAAAAAATAAAAATAAAAAAAATAAATAAATAAAATAAAATAAATCACTTAAATTATTGTAAAGTGATTTTATAGTGACTGTTGTTGCCTCTCGTTCACAGGAGAAGTCTGGTTCAGAAAACAAAATGATTTGGGTGTGAATATCCAAGAGCATCAGAAAATACACAGCTACTTCAGTTTCAACACTGGGTATAAACACAGCTGATACCAAAAATCTCTTTTTGTTAATGGAAAGAGCATCTTGAGCTTCATATATTTGTAGTGGAGTCACATGTGATGGTGTATTCAGAGAGGGCCATGTGGTAATTCGATCACTGTGGTAGATTATAGTGATGGGATGTTCGGATCATTTTACCGACTCTGATCTTTTTTCGAGCCATTTCATTAATTTTTGTTAATATTTGCAAAATGTCATTAAAATGTTACATGCTACTTCCCTAACATCTACTACTTACGCAGACGTTCAAGATCGACCCATCACTAGCAGCTAATCAAATGCAGGTGCACTATTGAGTCTTATGAAGCACACACAATTACTATACATACTCGTATGTCTTAAAGGTTCATGTGCACAAAAAATATGTACATATACACAAGTACTCTTTCTCTTTCTATTAGTCTGTGCCTTTATTTTTCCATAAACCTCTGTATTTAGGGGTTTAAGGGAAGAACTATAATTAATCCACCTTTAATTGATTATTATGTAATTTTCAGTATATTTGTATACTGCAAAACATGTGACCATTTTTAGAAATATTTATTTATTTCTGTTTCTAGTATGATTTGTAATTGATTATAATTTTTTTTATAATCTCTCATAAAGGAGGATGCACTGAATGGCCAAAATGTATTTTAATAAATTTTGAAAATGCTCTTCATTATGAATATCAGTTTTCTGGTATGTGTGTAACATTGAAACTAAAGAACTGTGCAAAAACGTGACCCATCCATTATTTCTTCATATTAACTTGAATTCGTTAAATGAAAAAAATAGAAACAAATGTTTTACTGCGACAGGCCAGTAAACTAATCACCGGCCTGATCGTTCGACATTATCTGCACCCGTTTCTCAATGGTTCATGCCTTAGGTTAGATTTTTTTTTTAATGCTTGAGTGGGTTATAGGTCACAAAAACATTCCCCTGTATCTGCTCAGGTAAAGAGACTGGACTGAAAATGACAACCAAAAGGTCATCCAGGAAGCCTGAGGAACTGTTTAAGACTACATAGAAATACAAGAATGTCTACCTTTTTGTAAGCAAAATATGAAGAAACATGGGGCGGCTCAAACTTTTTTGCACAGTACTGTATATGGAATTTTCATGAATGAGTATCGGGACTGTGCAATACAAATGTACAGGGCAAAAAAGTTTCAGATGGGTCAAATTATTGGCCTGGGTTAAAAACTGTCTAACACATTAAAATATGAAAGAATATTGCTGAACTGTCAACATAACACAAGAATTGTGGCGCTCCGATGGAAATCGTTTAAACACTTTGCGAAGTTGCATCCATAAAAACATTACAGTATCGGTATGCAGGTGGCATGGTGGTTTAATGGTTAGCACTGTTCTCTTGCACATCCAGGGTCTGGGTTCGATTCTCCTCGTGCTTGGTGGGTTTCCTCCGGGTACTCTGGTTTCCTCCCACAATCCAAAGACATGCAGATTAGACTAACTGGCATTCCCAAATTGACTGTAGTGTGTGAATGAGTGGGTGATTGTGTGTGTGTGTGTGTGTGTGTGTGTGTGTGTGTGTGTGTGTGTGTGTGTGTGTGTGTGTGTGTGTGTGTGTGTGTGTGTGTGTGCCCTGCAATGGATGGACACCCCATTCAGGGTGTTCCCTGACTTGTGCTCCTGTGACCCTTTGCAGTGTAGATGATGAATGATTGAGTATCCATATGCTCATTGTGTTTTGCCCAGTTAATGCCAGTGCAGTGCACATGTAGCACATCAGACACAGAGATGATACACTGCCCTCTGCTGGCTGATTATTGTTATCACTGACTATTCAAAGCCTAATCACTAACCAGCACCTTGACCAGATTAAAATTAGCACAGAGACAGAAAATGAAAGATTTTCCTGTTTGATGTTGGATTCCCATATTTATGAATGCGCAGAGTGTAATACTCAGGTTTAGTATTTAAAAGCTAACAGTAGTTTACTACTTGACATGATCCAATGTAGATCATCAGATAATGTGTGATATGAAACTGTAGCTGCACCTAAATCTGACACAATGCCTGGACATGAACACGGCACCTTTTCTAACATATGATGCTTTAGGAAAGGTTATACCTAGGTTATATACCTAAGCGTATTATTTAAATTATGAAACACAAAGATTGCAATCCTGATCATGCTTTATAGATTAAACATTTTATTGTATCGAAATGAATCATATTCGTACTGTTCTCTGATCCCTGATCCTAAGCTTCCTGTTTTCAGATCCCAACCGCCTTTTAGTATCATTGTAAATGTTAACAGATGAAATGACCCTAAACGTGTATGTGTGTGTGTGTGTGTGTGTGTGTGTGTGTGTGTGTGTGTGTGTGTGTGTGTGTGTGTGTGTGTGTGTGTGTGTAACATGATGCAGTATTTTCTAAATTGCCATTTGTAAAGCATGAAAGGGATTGTGTGAAATTTTATTTGCATGAATCAAGAAGTATGCACTGCCTCTAATAAATATTGGCGCTCTTCATCAAATGAGCAACAGTAGTTGTGTAAAGTAAATGCAATTTATTAAAATAAATGCAAACAACTTGAAATCAACATTGCAGGTATACAATTGTGTATAAATGTGAGGTTGCACACAAACACAGCAGGTTTCCATGTAAAAAAAAAAAAAAAAAAAGGAGAGCGTTATTCACCTCCACAAATCAGTAATATGAATAAAAATAAATAAATAAGCAGTTCACGTACTGTATAAAGGTACATTTATTGTTGGGCTGCTTAAAAAGATGCAAATTTGCCAAGAAACAGAATCATGACCACACT
>JAAGKR010002565.1:0-27850 GCA_011419295.1 Clarias macrocephalus | reverse complement strand
TCCGCTTGCTCATCAGGGACAATCTTATCATTTTGATTCATACACATTGCATACAGACTTACTTCTTTTTATTGTGTAAAGCTGCTTTGCGACAATGTCAATTGTTAAAAGAGCTATATAAATAAAATTGACTTGACTTGACTTGATACCTAGGTTATATACCTAGGAGTATTATTTAAATTATGAAACACAAACATTGTAATAGATTAAACATTGTATAACAAATGATTGTATCGAAATGAATCATATTCGTACTGTTCTCTGATCCCTGATCCTAAGCTTCCTGTTTTCAGATCCCACCGCCTTTTAGTATCATTGTAAATGTTAACAGATGAAATGACCCTAAACGTGTGTGTGTGTGTGTGTGTGTGTGTGTGTGTGTGTGTGTGTGTGTGTGTGTGTGTGTGTGTGTGTGTGTGTGTGTGTGTGTGTGTGTAACATGATGCAGTATTTTCTAAATTGGCATTTGTAAAGCATGAAAGGGATTGTGTGAAATTTTATTTGCATGAATCAAGAAGTATGCACTGCCTCTAATAAATATTGGCGCTCTTCATCAAATATGCAACAGTAGTTGTGTAAAGTAAATGCAATTTATTAAAATAAATGCAAACAACTTGAAATCAACATTGCAGGTATACAATTGTGTATAAATGTGAGGTTGCACACAAACACAGCAGGTGTCCATGTAAAAAAAAAAAAGGAGAGCGTTATTCACCTCCACAAATCAGTAATATGAATAAAAATAAATAAATAAGCAGTTCACGTACTGTATAAAGGTACATTTATTGTTGGGCTGCTTAAAAAGATGCAAATTTGCCAAGAAACAGAATCATGACCACACTGTGTCTCCAAACACCAAGGACACTTCCATGTTTTCCTACGATTGACTTTCATGTTTGATTCAAATTATATCCAGATATAATATACTGTGTTCGAAACCACCGTTTCAAGTAGTTTTGAGCAGGACATGCTGATTCCTGCCTGGGCATATTACTGTACAGAATGTTCACATCACTCAAAAATAATGGACTTTGACAGATTTGTATAGCGGAGGCAGTCTGGAATGCACCAGTTTCTAAAAACAAATGGATTGGTTACCAATAGAAATTGGGTGAATAAAAGACAGAAAAAAAAGTCTCCATCAATGAATTTAAAAGCAACCATCCATCTCATGGAAAATGGTTACATAACCAGAGTGGCAGGTACAGTAGGATTTGAATCTGTAGTATTTCAAAAGGTACCACATGTTGACTATAATGCATAGTTGAATGATTTGCTTTTCTTCCGTGAAATGCTTAATCATGTAGCAGGTGTTTGAAATCAGAAGTTCAGCATTCAACTTCATTGCAATCATTACATACAGCAACGAATCAGCACTTTTAGCACATTACAATAGAGATTTTTTACTTTTTTTTTTTTTTTTTGCTTAAACATGCTAAGCATACTTAAATAAATTTGAATGTAAGTACTTTTATATTTTGGATCCATTAAAAATGGAGGATTTTGACTTTTAAGTAGAGGATTTGTGTATTTTGTCCCCGCAATGGATTATCACGCCATCCATGTTGCACTCCGGCTCGTGCCCCGAGTCTGCCGAGCTCCAGGCCTCCTGTGACCCAGTACTGTACATGATAAGCAGCACGGAGTATAAGTGAGTTAGTGAGTTCTGCACCACATGACTGCAGTATTAGGATGAGAAATGTAATGTGTATAAGTGATGAACTGCAGTTGCTGGTTTAGTGCAGATAGAACTGGCCTTGAGAGGATACTGAAATCATCCAACAAGGCTTCTACAGCTGAAGTTCTCATATTGGCAGTTAAATGAACCTGCTACAAACAAGGACCATCAGAAGTACAGTAGCTGTTTTCAACTGTGCAGAATAATAAATACATGGGATTGTATAAAATAATTATATCTAGTATCCTGTATATAGTATGAATGCATACAATTTTGTAGTGATCAACAATAGTGCTTTTTACTTGTAATCATGTTTAAATACACTCGGTCATCGTCTATACCGCTTAATCCTACGTCATAAAAATATTGTATATTTACATGGCATAACAGTCTATTAACAGTAAACAATCATTCACTCATTTGTGCTATCTTTTTTTTTATACCTCTTTCATCAAATTAAGACAAAAATCATATGTTGAAAGAAAATGAAAAAAAAAAAAAAAAAAGGAAAAACCCTGACAACGTTCCAGTGCAGTAAACAAACAAACATAGAAACAAAAATCACACTAAATGTTACAAAGCACTGACACCAGAGACTTCCATGAATATTAAATATCTCCCTACAGAAAGCTTATCCATGAATACTGTACTGTATATAGGGTGTCTCAAAATCTTTTAAATATGAATATTTGAGTAACTACTTGTCCTGGGCAAACGGAATGAAATAGGTTTTATGTTGAAAAATAAAAGATTCATCAAAATTTCAGCAACATATTCAAACAGACAAAGCTTCACAAATGTTCAATATGCGCACGGCCTGGGACACGACACACGTCAAGCTGGTAGTCCTACAGTAGCATATCTTGCATAACATTCTCCAGCACCTCAATGATTCTCTGCTTGAGTTCCTCTAGAACTGAAGAGAGAGGGGGGAATAAAAACCAGTCTTTTCACATACAGTAGCCCCATAGAAAAAAAAAAAAACAAATCACAATGTGTCAAGTCAGGTGAAGTGGTGGCCATTTCAACAGCACATAGTCATTATGGTAAAACTGGTAAAAACATTAAACCTGGTTTTTACACATCTCGTTAAATTTTTGAGATCATTTGAGAGAGAATTGGCTGTTATTAGATTACGAAATTATGTCAAATTCTTTGGGACACCTGTATAATTAAAGAAGTGTTTTTATTATTATTATTATTATTATTATTATTATTATTATTATTATTATTATTGTTGTTGTTGTTGTTGTTGTTGTCAGTCATTATATGATGTATAATAACACTTATTATAGAAATGCTAATGTTTAAGAATGACTGCATAAAACCTGTCAAGCACTGACAAATATAATCTTGATCTCTATTGTATAAAGTCAAAAAAGTGAACCTTAAACACTGTAAACATAGTTATAATTACAAATATTATCCACAATTAACAATCATGCTGGGAACACTGGGAGTTTCAAACCCCACCTTCTGGAACTGGATCCCTAAAACTGGCTACGAGACCCTTTAGTTTGCAAAATGAGAACCTGTACAGTACGTTTCCTTCGCCAGTTTTAAAAAAATAATAATAATTTTAAGCATGACGTATTACAAACTGTTAAAGAATATTTTGTTCATGTTTTCTTTCAGGCACAAAGTATGTCCACTGGTTCCATAAGGGCTTAACAGAATTCACAAATCCTGATTGGAGACCAGGTTGTAGGGTCTCTTGTGTGTGAAAGCAATCACACACAGTCTTGTAGTGTTTGGCTGCTTGTTTTTTTAAGGAAAATGATCAAAACACTTGAAAAAATTGCTAGCGATAGTCCAAAGCTTGTTTTAAAAAGATATATAGTGATTTTCAACAAAATTTTTTTGCTAAAGACAATCATGTATTCAGTGTTTACGCAAATGCCGTGAAGTCAAATGCTGTAAATTTGAGCATTATACATTCAAATACAAGTTAAAGGAGGCTTTATGCACGCTATGTTGTCCTCAGTACGGATAATTCGGAGACTCTTAGCCACAATAAAACATTTAAATTATTCAAATGGTTTAAAGAAGCCCGGACATCCGTGAATGACCATCCCAGCTGACGTGGTTAAGAGCACACTGCCATGAACATTCTACAAGTGGAAAACCCGATGCTTAAAAATGGACTGATAACTTGTTGTCAATTTGCGGAAGATTCGCAACAGTCTAAGGGAACTGTACACAGGTTCATTCAACACCACATGAACATTACAGGAACTTGGCTGGGAGTTACTGCCACATCCCCTGTACAGTCCTGACCTCGTTCCAAGCCATTTCCACATGTTTGGGGCATTACAGGAAATCCCGGGAGGTTGGCGTTTCAGACGTGAAGCAGACAGTCTGATCGTAACTTTGGCATCCTGAGAAAACTTTTTACCTTGATGGTATCCAATGTCTTTTTCTGTATAGGACTTAGTTTCTATTAATTTATAATGTTAATCTGTTTATCTCAGCTAGTCAGCTAATTAGGTTTCTAAGTTAGTTAGATTTTGTTAATTTATGTTGGTCCTTGTGCTGAACTGTATATGGTTGAAATGACAATAAAAGCCTACTTGACTAGACTTGATCCAAACACTAGTGAAACACTGGGATAAGTGCATTAGTGTAGCAGGGGATTATACAGAGAAATAAAAGGAATTCTTACCCTCATAACTGTGTTCTGTTATTCTGCAGTCCCAGTTTGACGTGAATTTAAATTTTATTTTTGTCTATGGTTCCATGGGGTCACCCTGTATGTACCCTATAGCACTTTACCACAAAATGACACACTGCTGTCTCCTTTCATCTTTGCTGCTCTAGTAACCATTAATCATTGTCCCTTAACTTGACCTGACGCAAATTAATCCAGCATACAAAAGTGGAAAATAAATCATTTTCCTGCTTGATGTTGAATGCCCATACTTATCCATACTTGCACACACTAATCAGTGTTGTGTGTACACTGGGAATGGAAGAAAAACTTATAGGACAAGGTGGGTCCAACAAAAATGGAAATTCCAAAAATGGAAGTTTTTAAAAATATTTTTCTCTCTCAAACAGGTCATCTATGCAGTGCCTAACGTTCATCAAAATGCATTGTATAAAACAAAATATTATGTATAGATAGCCAGAATTTTATATTTATAAAAATACTGAACATGTACACTACCAGTCAAAAGTTTAGACACACCTTCTAATCCCATGGGTTTTCCTGATTTTTATTTCTTTCTTGTTTGCAAAACAAAACAATACAGAAGGCAGAAGGCATCGAAAATATGCAACAATCTCCTTTGAACAGTTGATATTGAGGTGTTGAGGCTACTACTAATGCTCTGTAAAGACTTCATGTCCAGTATACATACAGTATAACATTAATTAGGGCTTATCTAATAAATAAGAAAGTAATTAGGGTGATTAAAGATATTTTTAACTAATCATCTTTTGATATCTAGTATTTATCTAATATTTATCTTAGTTAGACTGAGGAGCTGATATTACCACTCATTTTTAGTCAACAGTGGGATATAATCTAATAGTCAATGAGCTGTGAATATTTAACAAGTTACATTACACAAGTTTCCAGTTTTTAAAAAATTTATTATATATTAAAATAATTACATCAAAATATAACATGAAAAATACTTTTGATGCAATACTACCATCCAGTGGTTGATGTGGAACATCACTGTACCACATATAAAATAGTGCTGGAGGAACCATCCATACATTCATCCTGGTCAGGTCGGTGGTGGATCTGGAGCCTGTCATTGGGTGCAAGGCAGGAGAACTCATCTTGGACGTGACTCCAGTCCACTGGACGCCACCATGCATATAACCATATACACTTTCATTCAAACCTATGGGTAGTTTAGAGCAACAGTCCGACCTAGCTGCATGATGATGAACAAACCGGAGTACATGGAGAGAAACTCACGACGACGGAGAGAAGCCGCAAAACACTGCACAGACAGTAAACCAACTCAGGAGTGTTAAGATGGGGAACTGCAATGCTACCTGCTCCACCATTGTGCAGGCCAATAAATAGCAGTTAAACAAATGAAAACAAATGTATATAAAAAATTTCTTTTTTAAGTGATAACAGCCATTTTTATTTACAGTATTAAAAGTTTGAACATCCCAAAGGTATTTAAGTGCTTCAATTGTTTGGTCTTTTATTAACATACAGTACATTTATATAAATAAGGCCACACTGATACAAGTCCATACTCAGAAATGAAAAAGGTGAATCTGCACATGTCCTTTCTGTGATTTTCCACAGTAAATGTTGCATTGAGGTACACACTGTTTGGTCCCTAGATTTGCATATAATGTGATATGTCTTAGTAATAAACTTCAGAAAAGACTCTTTAGGCACATCACATTGAACGGGCATGACGTATAGATAGTGCAAATATGTTTAGGATCGGTTAACCGTTGCTGGTTACGCATTTGAAGTGGTTCTTGAAGTAAAACAGAGCATTTTGATTGCTCGAGTAGTTAGTATACCGGAACTTAGCGTAGGACTTGTCATTTTTTGACTGTCCAAATGGCAACAGCCCTTTTATCTTTGATGCGTGGTTGACTATAACATCATCACAGGAACCCACATGTAGAACACCAAGGCCGTCAATAAAAAACTCTAAAGTGGGAGAGGAAATGAACGTTAAAGTAACAGTGTTCCAGTCATTCATTCAACAGTCTCTTATCAGATGATCAATTAATATGACGGATGTTTTAATTCTTACCTAGGTGTGCGACCCGTGCCAGGCGGGGGTCAAAGCCTACTTGCCGCACCTTGTCGGTACGTGCCATGAAGAAGTTGATGACGGCATCCGTGACGACACAATTAGGGAAGCCCTCGAGAGCATGATGGAAGCCTTTCCTCAAGTGTAAGCAGTCTCCGTCTTTTCCCCCTTTTTCTGTAGAAATGGTATGTCGGTAGGTGGCAGTGTATCCGGTCACCTCCCTGACCCCTCCTCCAACCTGATTGCATGCAAACACACACAAAGCAGGCTTAAACGGCAGTGAAATAAACATCGAGACAAGTCTAAGTTGAAAACCATTTGATGTCTTTGAGAAACGTGATTCAATCTACCGCAATGAGCCAGCGTAATGACGGGAAAACATTTGTGGCACACAAGCACCAGTCAAAAGAAAGGCAAGCAAGTGTGTACAGAAAACAGTGAAGAAGCTTTGGCTAAAGGCATGGCTGAACTTGAGCACTCCCTTTCAAGCTGCTCATTTGTATATGCAGAACGTAAGCAAATTGGCAACAAATAAAGTAAAGTTTGTTCAGCAAGGCAAAGCTGACCTGGCTCATCAGCTTAACCTCAGCAAAAGTCAAAGCGAGCATCAGTGCATCCCTCTTACCAAGTCTAAATCGGTCTTCTCCAAAACTTCCACCATTTTTTCCAATCTTGTGTTAGAGGTGAAGATGAAGTCGTCATCCGCCCACAGCACGTACTTAGTCGTCACTTGAGACACAGCGAGATTACGCCCGGCAAACCAACCCTGTGGTAAAATTTTAAAAGGTTAGTTAAAAAGTTCAGCAGTTAGACTAAAATATTTGCTTTCTTCACAAGAACTACACCGATAACCTGTTCAAGGCATGTTCAATGCCTCACCGTAGGTAAAGATGCTATCTTTTTTAAACTATCAGAAATCTTGAACGTTTTTTAAAAAGAAAAAAAATCATTGACCGAGTGCAGGAATGCAGGGAGGAAACGTAGCAGTTAATGTTACACCAAAAGCAAAAACGCAGACCTTAAAACTATGAGGATATAGTTTTAAAAAAAGCCAGGAACTACAGTAAACAGGAACTAGCATTCCAGGCTAACTAAGAACTAGGATAAGTGAACTAAACACATTTGAAATATTATGCTAATTTAACTAGATAAACCGTTAAATTAAAGACCTAATTTGAAATCCGGTCATTTTAATGCCAACAAGGTGTTAATGTACACAATTTGTGTGCTGCCCTGGTGATTTAGCATGTACTGTACTGTAGCTAGCAGTTGGTGGCAAGTAGAGGCCATGCTAACCTACATTTAAAAACCCTAGCTGTGTTAAAGGAGACCTGATAAAGTGAATTTTGCATGTCATTTTATACATTCAAATGGCTTCTCCAGTTTGCGTGAATAAAAATAAAAATAAAAATAAAAAAAAACATACTGTGCAAAAAAACTAAACAAAAAAGCATTCTCTGCTGTTTGAGCTTCTTTGTACTGGATAAAACAATCAAATTTTCCCCCTATTAGTCCAGCCAAGCTCTGCTGTTCTCTGGACAAAATTTTTAAAAAGCTACAGGAAATAAGTTGGTGGATGGTGGCTAACCTGGCAATATTTATTATTATTTTTTTTTTAAACTTTTATTCCACTAAATATTGCGGAGGTGACACAGTGGCGTACTGGGTAGCACTCACGCCTTGTCAACAGTTCAAACAGACCTTTGTGTCTTTCCATGTCCTCCCCATGCTTGGTGGGTTTCCTCCAGTTACTCCGGTTTCCTCCCACAGTCCAAAGACATGCAGATCAGGCTAACTTGGCATTTCCAAATTGCTTGTAGTGTGTGAGTGTACGTGTGTTCGTGCCCGGCAGAGTTCCGTGGCACACGCTCCAGACCTCCCATGAAGAATGAATGAGTGAGTGAGAGAGTAAATAGTGAGGGGATCACTGGGAATTGAGGATTACGTATACTTTCTCCAGGTCATTGGCGGCTCAGTGATGGGTTTCTCACCTGTTATGTAGAAGGCCGGGGTTCACTACCCACCCAATGCCTAAACCCAGCCCCTGGATGCGGTCCTGGGCTCAAGCCAGGAATAAAAACTTTAGGAATTGCATCCAGGGTAAACCATGTGCCAAGTTGTGTATCGGAACGGATGGTCCGCTGTGGTGAACCCTTGATGCGAGCAGTCGAAAGACCAACAACATCTACTTTCGTCCTTATTATTGTTTCAGAAACGTGGGTGGGAAAAGCCTGAACATGGGTGGGAAATGCCTGACATAAGGTCCTGAAATTATGAAGTTTACAGTCCTTGCATTCAAAGGGGTGTCCTGGGACAGCTCATTTAAAGCTACAGACACTGAAACAGCGCGTTTGGAAAAAGAGTGAAACAGAAAGGAAATCATATAGGATCTGCGCTGTATTTCAGCAGGATCATTTTGGGCAGCTCTAAGTCTTATGCAGACTTATTCGAAAGGAGTACAATATTTGACCTTTAAGATATTAAAATCCAAGAAACATGAAAACTAATTGATTCACAGTTCAGTAGGGGATGTTGTGTGAATCAGTCGTTGCTCAGTCAATTCAGGATGTTGTAAGAAACTGGTACAGTAATTAATGCATACTCTTGCATTTCTTTTTATTTATTGGTGTTTAGATGAATAGTTAGTTTATGGCACTAACTAAGTAAATGGCACTGCCAAAATAAATAAAGGATGCACTGAAACATAAAATCAAGGGTGCAATGTCATAATCGGGGATCTGGTACTGGTGTGATTGGATTTGTTACTGCAGCTCAGAAGTACATATGGTACAAGACAGAAGAAAGCATTGGAACACACTATTATACAGAACTGAAAATGCAGATGTACACAAACACTGAAATGGCCACTGTTATGGGTAGGCATACATCCATGTTTGTTGCGTGTGTCTTGTTTTTTTTTCCTTCCCCAGAATAAATTGTCATCAATACTCATACTGTCATACTCACGACAGTCTCACATATTCGCTAGGAAATGATACTCACATTGGTTTGTGGTTACATGTCACCATTTCATTATATGTGGTCATGTAAGTGTTTGTTCCTGTTCTTTATTTTGATACAATACAAGCCATGTAGTAAGGTTTTATCTGGCGCACACCGCCTGCTTGATTCAAGCCCCAAAGCTGCCCCAGTTCAAGGATTTTAGTATTTATATAATACAAATATACTGTAGCTTTGAAATGAATTTTCTAAAAACTATTTTAAATATATATTCACTACTTGTTAATTTGCACCAACTTTTTCTTTACTGCTACTTATAACGAATGTTTACTGCTTACGGTTTTCTCCTCCCACTACCTCAACTCATTACCACAAAGTATTGATGTCATGTTGTTGCATTGTCACTTTGCACTGTCGCTCGTTTGCAAATGCACTTCATGTTGTCTTCTTTTGTATAAAACTTGGGTAGTTCTCTGTTACCCTAAAATGTCAAGTCTTGTCTTGTCAAAGCTAGCCAGCTAATTAGGTTTCTAAGTTAGCTAGTTAGTTTTTGTTAAATTATGTAAATTTATGTTGCATGTAGCACCTTGGTCCTGGAGGAATGTTGTTTCGGTTCACTGTATACTAAACTATATATGGTTGAAATGATAATAAAAGCCTACTTGATCTCGAACAATAAGTGTGAGCCAGGAGTTTCAATGTGACGAGATGTTCCCATCTAGAAGTGATGGGGGACAGTGTATTCCTCATGTCCAGTCTGCTTCGTAATTTCATTTTCAATGCATGCCGTCACTGCAGACGACCGCGTCTCACAAAGATTGGTTGTTGGAAATGGAAGCAGGGTTTTTAATGCTTCTGTGGATACTTGAGGATATTCCAGATATACAGATATGATGTTGCTTCAAACACACTTTTAAGGCCACATTTTTTTTTATCCAGGAGCATGTGCATCACAACTGCAGACTTTGATAGTCAATAAAATAGAAATAAAATAAAATGGGACCACTGGTCTAGACGTCCTGCTGAAGTTCAGACTGAGCATTAAGGAAGAAAGTTGATTTAAGTGACTTTGAATGTGGCATGATTGTTGCTGCCAAACTGTCTGGCCTGAGTATTTCCTGGAATGCTGATCTCTTGGGATTTTCCTGTACAACCATATATACCTTATATTTATAAGATAACAATAAATAAATAAATAAATAATATATTCAGTGAGCAGTTCTCTGTGGAGAATTGACTTGTTGATGCCAGAGTTGATGGGTAGACAGCCTAGTTCGAGCTGACACGAAGGAACAGTAAATTGAATAATATCTCGCTATAGAGGAGATACTGTTCAGACCACCTCTGAATGCACAGTGTAAATTTGAAGCAGATGGCCCATATCAGCAGAAGACCACATCGGATACCACTCCCCTCCAAAAGAAGCAAAAGAACAGGAAGCTGAGGCTATAATTTGCATGAGCTCACCAGAATTGGATAACAAGATTTTAAAAAATGTTGCCTGGTCTAATGAGTCTTGATTTCTGCTGCAACATTCGGGCGTTAGGATGAGACTCACCACAGCTTAGAGCATGAATGGATCGATCCTGCTGCTTGTGGTGTAATGGTGTAGGGATATTTTCGTGGCACCCTTAGAACCAAATTAGCATCATTTGAACGCCACAGACTACCCGAGTATTGTTGTTGCTGACCATGTCCGTCCCTTTATGACCACAGGATGACGCACCAGGTCACGACGATGAAATCATCTCAAACGTCAATTAGTTCACTGTAATCAAACGGCTTCCACAGTCACCAGGGATACTTTACTGCTTTCTTAGCTTTCGTTACAGTCCACCTACATTTCCTTCCTGTCTTTGCAATAGGGGTTCGCCGATTAGGGTTTCTGGGGCCGATCACGATCCCTGGTCACAGGAATCAGAAGCAGCCGATACCGATAGCTAATCGCAGGTGTCTGTGGGTTATTGGTATCTGCCATCTAAAATGCATCATAAATGTAAACCTTTTTTGGATGTTTATTTTATTTATTTATTTTCCTTTATTAATTTTTTAAAATTTATATTCAACATATTGGAACATATTACATTCTCCTTATTATTTCCTGTACATTATAAAGAAACTGAAACCAATAGAATAGCCCATGCTCAACTAAAGAGCAAACATTTTCCATTCCTTAACCAGCATTAAGGGGCTTTCTCAAATGCAGAAATACTTATCTTAAATGCGACATTCATACAGTGGCAAGCGAAAATTTAAGCACCCCTGGTCAGAAATTCGTTTAATGTGCACAGTTAAGCAAGTGGTGAAAATGATCTCCAAAAGGCATGAAGTTAAAGAAGTAAACATTCTTTTGCAATATGTTAAGCAATAGCAGTGTATTGTTTTTGAGTGCAAAAGAATGTGAACCCTTTGGCTTGTTCGCTTTAGGAAAGGCCAGGTGATGAAAATTTCAAGACTTTCTAAATACCCAGACTCCTCCTCTAACCTTGTCCCAACAATCAACAGGAATGGGTTCCTCTAAGCAGTTGACTAGCACTTCCAAAAAAAAAAAAAAAAAAAAAAAAAAAAAAATCACTGATGCCCACAAAGCAGGAGAAGGCTAAGAAGATAGCAAAATGTTTTCAGGTACTGATTGCCCAAGTTCGGAATGTAATTAGGAAATGGCAGTTAACAGGGACAGTGGAGGTCAAGATAAGGTCTGGAAGACCAAAAGGCGCAAGCTGAAGGTTTTGCCATGGCCCTCACACAACTGAACATCTGTGGATAGACCTCAAAAGAGCAGTGCGTGCAAGAGAGCCAAGGAAACTCACAGAACTGAAAGGCTGCTATAGAAGAATAGATGAAAATCTTTTGCTGTGGGCCCGTTTTCTTTTCTGTTATTTTGAAAATGTAAAGGATGAAAATAAAAAATGATTTTGTTTGAAATATAAAGGGAATGTGTCGTCTGTTACCTGATGCCTTTTGAAGATCATTTCATGTTATACTTGTTTAACTGTTCACATTAACAGAATTTTTGACCAGGGGTGCCCAAACTTTCACATGCCACTTGTTGCTATGGAGTGATATCATGGACATTTTTCAAAAGGAATTGCAAATTGCAGTTTTCCATATGTCGATGCATAAAGTGTGGGTCTATACTGTGGGGCGTGATTGCATGGGGAGTGATGTCACTCGCAGTCGGTGACCAAGAGGGGGAAATTTGTGCGATGGAGGTGAACCGAGATTCTCTCATCCGTTTATAAAGATATAAACACACAAAAATGGCAAATCGCAAATTTTCTTACTATGGAGTGGACAGAGAAGCTGTTACAAATAAGCATATTTTTAGATCTTCTCCTGTTACAGCCTGCTGGAGCTAAATCTTTCAGAAATGCTGCTTACCGCCGCTTTATAGCGATGGAGTCACTAAGGCACCGTCACAAAAGTGCACGACCAAGACCCAACCGTTTGTTTACAGAAGAATACACAAGATTACAGAAAAAGACCTCACAGGACATCACAGTACACTGTTAGGCTACAGTATGGATTGTTTATTTGTTTTTTTTTAGTTGATTAAACTAATTATTAATGTACATTTAAAAATAAATGATTACACAGAAAATTCTTGTGCCAATAAAAAATTTGTTGCTGATTGACAGGTTTTCATGTAACGTGTTGGAAATGCAATTGCAAATGAATTGCGATTGTGTTTGCGTTTTGGCAGGCTACATACGCGACGCAGAGAAAATGAAAAAGCAGACGTGGTAATTGATTTTGCTATTTAAATATGACAGGCTCATGACTTGTAAGACAAGGGGAAATGCACCTGCAAATGGACTTTGCTTTGTCATTTGAAATTTGGCAGTCAGTGTTCGTTCGCGAAGGCGAAAAAGCAAACGGTAATGCAAACTTTACAATTACATTTGAATTATGTCACACTTTATGCGTCGACATATGGAAAACGTAATTCCAAATGCAATTTGCAATTCCTTTTGAAAAATGTCCGGGGTATCACTCCATATGTTACAACATGCAGCAAATGGAACAAAGCTGCGGCAATGAATAACGAATTGATTCTCTGCCCCAAACATTTTGAAAAAAACACAAACAGTCATTTTGTATTTGATGAGCCAAATACAGTAAATAACGAGGGCAGGCTTTTTTTTATTTATAATTATCCGAATTTCTGCATTTTTACGAGAAAGTCTATTCCGCATATCATCCAGAATGATGGTTCAGCAGTCGCGCTGAATGGTCGCTCACGTCAGCCGCATGCACGGAGCAGTAATTATAAACCAGGGCTATCTCGGCCACAGCTTTGTTTCTCTCTTCATTTTTACTTTTGTATTAACTGTTAAGGCTTGGCCTTGCACCTCCAGGTTCGATTCCCGTCTCCTTGTGCTTGGTGGGTTTCCTCCGGGGTAATCCCGGAGGAAAGACGTGCAGATTAGGCTAATTGGCGGTCCCAAAGTGCCCGTAACGTGTGAATGAGTGTATGTATGTGTGTGTGCCCTGCGATGGATTGGCACCCTGTCCAGGGTGTACCCCGCCTTGTGCCCTAAGCCTCCTGCGATTGTCTCCAGGTTCCTCGTGACCCTGAATACCCTGAATGAGTGAGTGAGTTAAGGCTTGGGCTTTTTAAGGGCTTCTGCTCAGGATTTATTTGTTCCTTTCCTGGATAATTATTCAGACTCAATTCATTATTCATGGTGTGTTGTTCTCAAGTGGAGAATAGAGTTTGTCGTGTTAGTTCACCCTTTCCACATGGTTTTGCTTAAGAAAATATTGCATGTTGAGGACACATTATATAAAAAAAAAAAAAAATAATAATAATAATAATATACATACACACATTTTATATATATATATATATATATATATATATATATATATATATATATATATATATATATATAAAGATCTATATAGTAACATAGTTTCATAGTTTAGAGAGAGAGTCAGTGCCCCTTTTGACATCACTGTGCATTGCAGTCATCTGTTTTAATAGACCCAAACTCTCATGTTTATCCTTTTGGTATTTCCCCTTTAAATGGATGTGCCCACTGTATTATATTATTACTATATTATTGACTTTGTTTTTATTTATATTTTTAGATGCAGTCATGTGACATGTGATTTCATTCCTAGATGTTAGCTTCGTACTCACATCCATCAAATAATAACCCTGTATTAAACTTATAGACTGTTTATAAATGTATATATGCATTTATTCAGTTTTTTGAGAATCTACACTCAGCAGCATTTTGGTTGATAAAATGTTGTGGTAAAGTTAATATCATTGCAACATTATACATGTGGGGACACTGTGTATTGGGTTGTTTTGGAAAGTTAGAATTACTTTGATAAAATGATGTTGTACCCACATGCCTACATTACAGTGGGATAACGTTGATCAAATAAACCCGGACACATGGTAAATTTTATGTCTTTTTGTTCTCCTTTCAGTAGCGGCGGTTTCCTGTGCAGGATCGAACCCTGGCCTCATTAGTAAGAGCTCTGAACACGAGGCACTAATCCATCATTAAACCAGCATCCAGTAGGCTAGTAAACGCATGTGTATTGCTTTCTCAAACAACAAACAGGAGAAAAAATATGAAGAGATCTGCTCTGCTTAATGTAAAGAGACCTGCTTTCTGTGAAACTGGACAATGTGAATTATTTACAGTACAGTAATGGAGATACTTAACACAGCTCTAGGATATACGCCAATGTAGCTGCACCAGTGTGTCAAGGTGTAATGCTGTCTAATGTTAGGGTGGATGATGTCATAACCTTATTACAACTACAGAACAACATGATCCAACATCGAACCTTGTGGTAGCACAGCAGGAGTTCCACACAGAACCTGACAAATAAAATCCCGTGGGAAAGCTGAAGGTGAGCACGGCGCATGTGAGAGTGCATGCACCTTGGCTCATTAACCTCATTAGCATCGTGACCGTCAACGTGTGTGCTTTGGCGGCTTCACAGGACAAACGCTTGCACATTTCCCTGGGAATGACTGCTACAGGTCTCACACGCCACACCTGACTAACACACACAGATTCCTATTAAATTTACATCAACCAAGACACGGCCTGCGGTGCGGCCAGATAATGAATATTAATCAACTCTGGACATGAGCTTTTCAGCCAACATGACAACGGTATCATCCCAAATCTTATATACTCATTACCTGTAAAATTCGTACATTTGCTCTGCTGTAGAGTGTGTGAGAAGGGTGTGCGTGTGTGTGTAAGTGTGTAACCATAAACCCATAACAAATGTTGACTGAATTTATGATCAGAAGGGCACTAATGAGGTCAAAGACAGTGTAAAGGCTGCACTTCTGACCTACGGGTGACCTTCTGCATCTCATCTCCTCACCTTCTCATCTACATGTCTCATTTAATCTCAGCCCAGCTCATCTAATCTCATATCCTCATTTCATCTCATCTCTCTTCCTGATCTTATCATCTTCTCAGGATGGGTTCCCTGTTGAGTCTGGTTCCTCTCAAGGTTTCTTCCTATTGCCATCTCAGGCACAATCTGATCATTATCATTTAGTATACATATTTCCTTATATTTTTCCAATTTATTTCCTTTTCCTTTTATTCTGTAAAGGTGTTTTGCGACAGTGACCACTGTTCAACTCGTTATATAAATACAATTCAGTTTAATCTTGTCTCATCCCTTCCCATCTCCTCATTTCATTTTAACCTTCTCCTCATATTTTTATCCCATATTCTTAACTTAAAAAGTCAGAAATGTTTAAGATTTTTATTAAAGTCATGCTGTAATCAGTGTTCTGTAGTTTACAGTTCATGGTCATATCACACACACACACACACACACACACACACACACACACACACACACACACACACACACACACACACACAGGGTTGTAATGGAGACACTCTGACCTTCACCATGTTTGAATTTATTCAGTTTTATCTGCTAGACTCTGTGATTATTCCATATTATTCCCATTAATCATGCACAGAGGGACCCTGAAGATGTGACACCTCCGTCACTTAAATTAGTGTGGAGCAGACATGTGTTTGATTTATATGCATTTAAGCCTTTAAACTGTAATAATAATTTAGTTTCAGGGTTGCCAGATTGAAGTCACTCTTTAATTCCACAGAGTTCATTGAACCATGTTACAGTAAAAGAAATCATAAAGAATCATTATCCCAGTTAATTTCCCCGTAAAAAAGATCACCTGGATTAAGGATTAACATTAAAAGTAATGTAAAGGAATTAGAAAATACCCCCTCTCTGGCTTTATTCCATAAAAAAACTTGTTTGAACACATGCTTGTAATGTCAGTGTAAATGTAAAGTAAATACACACGTGTGTGTGTTATGGAGTTGATTTTACAGTTAAAGTTCACAAACAAGCTAAAGAAGATTTCTTTACTTGTCACTTAAAATAGTACCATATATTGTAATAATTTTATACTTTAACTGTTCTCACATTATCCTGTGTATACTGACTGCATGTAAGATATAAAGTGTGTGATCACATCTACACATCTGTCTGTGTGTTACTGTCTCTACTGCAGCTGGATGTCTGGAATTTCAAATGGGATCAGTAATGTATCTGTCTGTCTGTCTGTCTGTCTGTCTGTCTATTGAATTCAGGCCGTTTGTAGATTAAAGAGATTAAAAACGAATGATCTGGCAACACACACACACACACACACACACACACACACACACACCAAAGCGTTAAGTGTCAGTCACACCGTTAAACACACTTCCGACTTTCAGCAGCTTATCGTGTGTGTGTGTGTGTGTGTGTGTCATTAAGACACAAATGCGCGCGTGCCTATTCCGTGGAGCGGGGACGCCACGCGCGCCTCTGGACCCGTAAATCCGGGTTCGAGAGTTTATTACCCGCACCTTCACACCTGTGAGTTTCTACTTAAAAACATATAATCGCTTTATATGAGAGTAAATAAAGTGCTATTTATACTGTATAACGCATTGAGCATGTCTGAGGGGAATTAATGCTGTTTTATAAAGTTTACATTTAAGCTCACATTACATTAAAAGTTTTGTTTAAATTGATCTTGGAGAAAAAATAAATTATAGAATGATGGTCAGGATAAAGTGTTTCAGCTTTTTCGTTCCTCCTCCTCATGAACTGGAGTAAGATTCTGGAGTGTGGCACAGCCCAGGCTTGGGTCATGTAAACTGATCAGCTTTAACATTACAACACACAACAGTAAACCCAGTATAGTGCAGGTTCCCCTTGTGCCACCAGGGCGTCTGTGTGTGGATCCTTTGGGTGCTGTGGGGCCTCTGTAGATCAGATTGGTTTGCAAGTGCATCTCTTGATGGGATTGGGATCTGGGGAGTTTGAACGCAGGTCAGGGGCCTTGGGCTTTTTGTCTGCCGGGCCCTGTGTGTAGTGGGTTGTGGTTCACTGGGTGTTCTGGTGCCGTTCTATCACAACCTGCATTTTCAATGACTTGAGCTGCAATAAAAAAAAAGAGTGTCAAATCTGAGCTGATTAAACCATGATAAGATTTTTGAGTCATGAATTTAGTCAGAGAAAAGCTGATTAAGAGAATTTTCTGTTTTGTTTTAAATGATGTTTAGTTTTTAAATAACAGCCTGTCTATTAAAAAACACCTCCAGGGTTAAACTCTGAGTGTGCAGAAGTGTTAGTGTGGGAACACACTAACACTCCGGGCTCTCTCTCACTCACACCTCTCTCACTGGTGCATGAGAATTAAAGCTCACTCTTTTATTACCTGACATTGCCCCCCCCCCCACCCCCCCACACACACACACACACACACATATGCTTTCTCACCTGCATGGTGTACAGCTTACACACACAAACACAACAGGACAGGACAAGATATTATCCTGAACAAAGATAAAATTCTGAACAAATCCCTCCTTAGGGTTATGCTGAAGGTCAGAGGTCAGGGTCAGACAGAGAGCATTGACGATTGGAATTCATTAGATAGCCAAAATATCTGAGATCTTAAAATAAATAGACAAGACAATTAAAGCTTAAAGGAAGAGTGTGAAGAAAAAAAATTGTGTGTGTGTGTGTGTGTGTGTGTGTGTGTGTGTGAGAGAGAGAGAGAGAGAGAGAGAGAGAGAGAGATTTCTCATGGGAAAGTTACCTGTATGTTGTAGAGTGAGAGCACACACACCTCTACACACACACCTCTACACACACTCCTCTACACACACACCTCTACACACACACCTCTACACACACACCTCTACACACACACCTCTACACACATGACGCCCTTGACGCGGCTCGTTAACACCACCGACGTGATGAAAAGGACAAACGGCGACGAGTGCAGGGTCCCGTCGTGGGAACGAGAACGATCATGGGTTGTGATGTCATCTGACGTTCGCCACCTACTGGTTAAAGATTCAAGATTCTTTGTTGTCACTGTACAAGTATAGCAAATTAAAGCACTTAGTGCAGTGCAACTCAACTTGTAACGTGAATTACAATCTTCAATGCAAAAGAGTTTAAAAAATATAAAAATTATGTAAACAATATTTTATATATAATATATGTATTAAATAATCGATATTATATATAGATTATAATATATATAGAATATTAACGCAGCCTAATACATCATAAATGATAAATAAATATAATTATAAATGCTTGTAAAATGTAAACATTCTACACAAAAGAAAGATAATTTTTTTTGTAAACATGCAGATTGTAGGTATGACTGAGCTACAGGAGAGGCATTAATGCATTTAATAAGTGTATTTTATTTGTGTGTGTGTGTGTGTGTGTGTGTGTGTGTGTGTGTGTGTTTAAGATGAGCAGCATTTAATGAGGAGTATAATGCCGAATTTGGGGAAGGGATCGTGTACACACACTCCCTCTGTAGGGCTCCAACATGACGCGGCCAGATTATATATATTAAAAGTCAGGTTTTTGCATCACGTGATCAGAGACCCTGACGTTAAAGAAAATCGTGTTGATTAACAAACACAAACGCACATAATGTCCTCTTACAAAGTGCACTGCGTCTTCAAGTGGGAGATTATAAGGGTTAGATGGTTGTAATATCAATTATTAATTCATTATTAATATTAATAAGCGCTTTGATCTTTTTTGATTAGATGTAGAGCTAGCACTATTTTGCGTAAACGCACTTTTAGAATTCTAACTATATAACAGGAAACACAGGAGTGTACGCACGCACACACACACACACACACACACACTGTATCATAAACTATTAAACTGTGGGGTTTATCTACACACTATAATACACATCTACACACACACACGCGCCACTCTCGCGCATCCTTCAATGACCTGTGAGATGTTGTGCTATACAGAAGGTGAGACGCGCGCACGTGTGAGGTTCCCACGCGGTTTTCCTTCTCTCTCACGAGCACGGAGTCACAATACTCTCATGCAGAGTGCCAAAATTTATGCACAAATAGAAAACAAAGTAGAAAACTAAAGTTCAAATGGCACGCGCCGAGTCGCATCGAAAAGAAGGTGTTTGGTGAGACCAAAAGGTGATTGCGCGTGCGTGTGTGAAGGTGCGAGAAGACACTTCGACACCAGCTCCCCTACACACACACACACACACACACACACACACACACACAATCCCGAGACAGTGAGTGAGCGAGTGTGAAGGTGTGAGCAGACACCCCGGACCCTACAGTGCTTGGCATGCATCAGCCAGCTGCTGAGTGTCTCCCCGGCGGGCGTGGGGGGGAGGGCGCCGGCTGGGACTCGCGTGCAGTATCCAGGTGAGGTGTGAGCCCGCCTGCAGAGGTCTTGTGAAACATCAACTGTAGATGCGTGTGTGCACGTGTATGTATGTGTGTGTGAAAGAGAGAAATAGCGTGCCTGTGTGTGTGTGTGTGTGTGTGTGTGTGTGTGAGAGAGAGAGAATGTGAGAGAGCGAGAGATATTTGTCAATATGGTAAAAATGCCAATAAAGCACATTTGAATCTTGAATCTTAAGAGAGAGAAAATGTGTGTGTGTGTGTGTGTGTGTGTGTGTGTGTGTGTGTGTGTGTGTGTGTGTTTGCTTGTGCGCATTTCTTTTCACTATCAATGGACATGCCGGTAATACCGACTCGCGTTATAAGCGTTTCGCGCACGTGTATGTGTTTACCTATAATGACCTTTTACAGTAGTCCGATTATGTACCTTAAATTCAATCCGATGACCCGACCCCCAGCAGCAGGGTGTGTGTTCAGTGTTCTCATGGGAACGCGTTCATCTTCTGGTTCTCTAGTCTACACTCTGAGAACAGAAACACCTCCAGCTCCCTTTTATTACCCGCTAAACTTCATACATCACAAACACACACACACTCCTCAGACACCCAACACATTACATACACACACAGCACCTGGGAAAAAGCGCCAACTGCATTCACACACACCGTTTACTTTTCCCAGCTTGGTGACACAAAAGCCTGCGTGCGTGTGTGTGTGTGTCTGTTCAAGAGAGTTTAAAGAAGCCGTCAAAAGTCGTCAAGAGCTTCATATGTTTCGAGTGTATGTGCGCGCGAATCGTCATTATCATCATCATTATGACTGATTCCACGGGACACGCAACTTTTCACCCTTAGAATAAATAATAACCAGTAATAAACCCGTGTGGTCTGTAACACCTGACCTGTCCGTGCCGTGGGAAAGTCCGTTCCACTGTGGCGCTTGTCACGCATTTCAAAGCTGGTACCGTTATGGAGCGGCTGGTTGCGAGCAAACGGCGGTCATTTTGGTGCGCGTGGGAACGACAGCAGGTATATAGTGCCACACACGTACGCGCGCGCGTAAGGAGGTATAAAGATGCAGAAATTATGGCAAAAAACACACCGCGGTCCTAAATCTGAGAGCACTTCCGGTGACGCAACTTCTTGCTGATATAATATAATATAATATAATATAATATAATATAATATAATATAATATAATCATCACTAAGCTTCGCGCGCATTTACACTCCTCCTCATTTACATTATAAACTACACGTGCGCACGTGCCCGCTCGACACCTCCGCGCTCATTCTCGTGCATAAAGGGGGGGGGGCGCCCCCCGCGGTGATCCCAGAGGTGTGAGCACGAGCTGGGTGTCTCTTTGTATTTTGGAGAATTAGAGCTTTTATCCAGACAAAATAAAGAGAATACAGTGGGAGAGAAAACCGAACACCGAGTTTAGCGTTATTTGTTTGTTTGTTTGTTTGTTTGTTTGTTCATTTTGATATACACTATTATGTTTTTGGGGTGTATATTTAAGGACTTTGAATGAACTTAAAAAACTTTGTGGGAAAATACCTTATACACATACACACACACACACACCTCCTGGACGCCACTCACACGCGCACATCCCGTTTGTTCTTAAGCGCGTGCCGCTCTGCTTTGATGTTTTGCGTGTGCAGCACACACACTCTGAGCAGCAGTAACAAGGGGTCAGGGCACGCACAGACACGTGTATCAAACCTGTAGGTTTAGTGGACAAACGCGTCTATATTATTATTCTTGCTGGTCTGAGGCAGTGTGTGTGTGTGTGTGTGTGTGTGTGTGTGTGTGTGTGTGTGTGTGTGAAGGTGGGAATGCACAGGAGCGTGCTTAATGACGCGCAAATCCTGACAGGTAATAAAGCAGCTTGTGAAGTGTGTTTGTGTTTAGTCTGGGAGTTTCATTCCCAGCACATCACCTCGAATAGCAGCGAGGTCAAAGCACACAACCTTCTATAAGTAGAAAGAGTATAAAAGTCAGGAGTGTTTTGTGGAGTTTTGTGTCCACGCTCCGAAACACACTTTATACCTCAAGTCTAATATCTACAATAAAGATACTTGAAATATTTGTAAAGTAACTTGTAAAGAGTGTACAAGACCCTGATGTGACCGGATTGCAGTGTGTGTGGACAAGCTGTAGGTTTCGAACATTCAGGATAGAAACTGTGTGTGAGTGACATGTGGAAAAGCAGGTCAGATACTGTGCCTTTCTCAGATTACTTTTATCTTAGTGGAGGTGTGAAAGAGTTTCTTAACAACAACAGCAAACACCCCCATTCCTACACACACACGTGCCCACGGAAGTCGAGGTGGCGGAGGGCGCGTGCCGTTCCATTTAAAGGAAATCCACTAAACTACACAAAACTAAACTGCTATTACATTACACACATTTTAACAAAATATTTTAAAACTATTATTTAAAATATTCAATTAACATTTTAAAATATGAGTTTAATGTGTATTGTATTTCATTTATGTAAATAGTTTTAAACAATCTGCGCACAGAACTAGAGTTATGTCAAAATACGTTATTCGTTAATCTGTTATATTTTGATCCATAACAGAGCAACAAAATAAGTTATTTAACCATAAATAATACCATAAAATAGAACGCCAACAAATAGATAAATAAATTAAATGGATTGCTTACTTAAATATAATTATGCTAGGCTCACGTTTTACAACATATATAAAACAGATTATTATCCGCTTTTAAAATGAACTCTGGATTTATTATTATTTTTGTTATTATTTCTTGAAAATCACGCTATTTCGCTATTTTTGTCGTGACTTTACTGCACTGTATAAGACCAGGGGTTATCCCTGACCAATCACGTGCCGCTTTAAAGCATGAATTAGCATACAAGTCTCTGATTTGTCAGAGTTCGGTTCTGGGCGGGGCTGCATAACGCGGCTGACTGACTGGCTATAAAAGTTCGCACTGAGCTTCAGCGCTCAAACGCCGTGACCTCGCCGGATTCCACGACTTTAACTTTAACATTCTTGGACTTTCTACAGTTTCCAGTCTTTATGAAGAGTTATCTCTGTGAAACAGCGACAATGGACGGGTTCGAAGAGAAGCAGAACTTGAAAATTGATAGAAAGGTAAGTACATTGTGATTTTTTACTTAGTAGTGCTTTGGGATAAAACAGCAATAATAATATAATAATAATACACTCTCATGAAGAAGCATTGTGCTGTCGTTTCGACTTAATTCTTTGTGCTTGTAATGTGTATCCTCAATCTGGAACTGTGACTGTATGTGACCTTACAGTGAGAAAATTAATGACAATTTCACCATAAGGTACACACTTAAGAACCGACACATGAGGACATTTCCTTCCTTCATGAGGGTGTAGGAACGGAATGCTTTATCAAAACCGTCGCTAATGTTCTTGTGTTGGTTCTTTACAGTTGTTGAAGCCTCAGGTTGAGCGCCGCAGACGAGAACGAATGAATCGCAGTCTAGAGAACCTGCGGATTTTACTTATGCAAGGCCATGAGCAACAGGTGAGACACACAGCCTGTTATTTCCACCTGATCTTCTCACTGTATTGTGCCTGTGTGTGGGTACTGAATAAATGTGTTTATATGCATGTGTGTAAACATTGCCTGAACATTATTTCCTGTTCCAGGCTGCATCTCAGAAGCGTCTGGAAAAAGCAGAGATCCTAGAACACACAGTTCTCTTCCTGCAAAACTCCAGCACCAAGGCCAAGAAATCCAGCCCAGCAGAAGACGAGTCTGATTCAGCTGGACACCAGTTCCTGGATGGGTTCTCTGTGTGTTTAGAGAAAGCCGCTCGCTTCCTGAAGGAGGAGAGCAAGACCCGAGGTCTGCCTGACTCTGTGCCCTCATCATTTTATCAGTGCCTGAGCCGCGCACACCAGCCTGGTGTCAGAGACATGAAGCAGTGTCATGCCATGCAAGGACTGCAGTGTGCGAAGAGACACACACACTCACACCATCCGTACAGGGTGCCACTGCGACACACGCACCCTAACACTGCGCAGCGTCACCAGAACTCGATCAAGACCAGCAAGTCACGGCCTACAAGTCCACAGGCTGCTGGAAGACAGGGTGTGTGGAGACCGTGGCCTTGAGAGACTTTTGCATATATGTATATAAACACACACACACAAACACACACACACACGTACGTGAGTATATATACGGACTTGGTGTAAAACACTGGGCTTGTGTAATAACATTCCATTTGGAGATGCTAGGGCTGATAAAGTAGATATTTATTTAGTGTTTAGATCACATGGTCACTTTCATTTAAAGACAATGCTTAATGCTTCGTCCTTAAACATCAGAGCTGTTAGTTTAGAAATAATCCACATGCTCCAAGACGAGTGTGTACTGGGTTAAATGTGTACATAGTGTATAAATGATAGAGATGACGTTTTATAAGTTAGGATTTTCCACGGCTCTGTACAGTGTGTATCACTTCTAGTACTGCTTTGGTGACCTTTATCTAGTTTTTTTGCACATTAATTTATTTACATCATTCTCTTTTTCTACAAAGAATATTTTTCTTGAACCCTTTGAACCCTTTATTAGATTATATATATATTATATATATATATAGGCTATATCTGTATGCTGTATACTGAATACAGAAATAAAGACATTCCATTACACACCTTTTTGTTCTTGAGTGTTCTTGTGACAAAAGCTATTTATGCACCTTAATATATACACTACACAGATGAGTATTTACCAAACCGGTTAATTATTGACTCATGAAGCCTCAATCAGGCCCCTTATCCCCAGTGAAGGGCAATCTTAATACTTCAGTATACCAAGACATCTTGCACGATGCTGTGCTTTACTAAAGTTTGGGAAAGGCCCTTTTCTCTTCCAGCCTTCCAAGATGAGGGGAAGCTGTGAGAGCTGCAAAGGACGGACGGACCCCATATTAAAGTGTCTGCTCGGATACAATGTTACTGCAGGTTTGGGGAAATACTTTGGTCCATATAGTGCGTATGTAAATGTTGCTGTCGCATGCGCCGCAGATTCACACCTTTCATCATCAAAGGGGTTTCCTCTTCCGCCGGGTTTTGTCTCTGGCGCGTGCTGCATAATTATACATAATAAACACGGGAGAGGTGTGACACACGCACGCACGCGCCACGTGCTCAGAGATCAAGGGGTTCCAGACAGCGCGAGCCACACTTCGGGATCTCATAGAGGTCAATGCGTCGACTTTTAACAAATGCTTTAAAGCTGAACAAACGGAGGACATCAAAGCGACGTCAGCCACCTGGGTTGCGCATGCGCACTTATTTGCGCTTAGGTGCGAAGCGCACGAGCCTCGTGTTTCCGCTCCCACGGTGCCGAGGCGCGAGATCTGTTACCCCGGAGCACCCAAATGCCCCCAGGAGGCGGAAACGCGGGAGGCTTCCCACGCGCACACGTGTGTTAATCAGGTCGGTCATGTCATGTGACTGTTAGGCCTTTGGGGGGGGGGTAGAAGTTTTACTTATTTTATTTCAACGCGCGCCTTCCTAAAGCCTTAAACCTCCGCGTGAGTAAGCACTAATTAATTCTTTAATTGAGTGACGTCAGCGATTCAGTCACCTTAACGGCAAGCCACGTGAGTCAGACCTGCAATTAAACACGGCTAGCTAGCAATAAAAAGTGTCCAGCTCATGCTGACGTGAAGTTAGCCGAGCATGCTGGTGATGGTGGCGGAAATCTGTATTCCAGCCTGGACATTAGAGTGAGGAGTGAAATACAGCATTTACACACGGGGTTCTCTTTAAAATGGCATCATCTCTCCCTCCCTCTACCCCAGATCTAAAGTTGCTTTATTGCTGTGACTAATATTTTGCCAAAGCTCAGGCACAAGAAAATCATAGGAGTATAAAAAAATATATATATATAAAAATAAAATTATGGCATGCCGTTTAGGAAAATATTCATGAGAGAACTTAATGAACACTCTGAATATATTGATTGTAAACTCAATACATAAAAAAATAATTTAAAAAACTATTAAACTGAATATTGAATATTGAAGTGGGTGATAGTGCAGTTGGTTTTACATGTGAAATTTCAATAGCAATTTTGATTGTCAATTTTTGCAACTCAGTCTGTACCAAAGTGCATTCATTTTCATACATACCTTTACAATTATTATTATTATTATTATTATTATTATTATTATTATTATAATTAAAAAAAGACCCTGACTCTCATTTAACAAATTATCTGTTTTATTAGCATAAGAAATGTTTGTCATCATTTATTTTTACATGTACATTAATATAATTATTAACCAATTAAACAAACAAATAATCCATACTGTAGCCTAACAGTGTAATATGTTTGATGTCCTGTGAGGAATTTCTCTGTAATCTTGTGTATTCTTCTGTAAACAAACGGTTGGGTCTTGGTCATGCACTTTTTAGACGGTCCCTTAGTGACTCCATCTCTATAAAGCGCCGGTAAGCGTTTCTGAAAGATTTAGGTCCAGCAGGCTGTAACAGGAGTTTTAATCTGTCCACTCCAGATCAAGAAAATATGTGATTTGTCATTTTTGTGTGTTTATTTCACAAAATATTGAAGGAATAACTTTGAATGTGTGGCGAATGTCCGATATAAAACCAACTTCACGGCGGTCTGTGGCCGATGTTCCGCGGTGAAATAGCGAATAAATTTCTTCATCCGTAGTCTGATACTGAGTGCAGCTTGAGCCACCACTTTGGGCCGCACACGCTCTCACCCATGTGTTGACCATCTCTCCATTTCTCAGAACTGCAGCAACCAAGTTTCTCGCCGACTCGCTCGTCCTTTCTAAAGATGGCGCTGTGTTTCGATGACGTCATGTTTCATTCAATATATTCAGAGTTTTCATTAAGTTCTCTCATGAATATTTTCCTAAACGGCATGCCACACACACACACACACACACACACACACACACACACACACACATATAGTATATATTGTATACTGTATATATTAAATAAAAGAGTACAGACATTTAGTCAAAGGTAAAGTGAGTCTCATGCATACACATGTACATAAGTTGTGGATGATGTTATTGAGTTTGTTGAATTCAGTGTGAATGAGGTGCATCTCTGTATCTGTGTTACTGAGTGGGCGGGTCCCAGTCTCAGGTCTGTCTGTGTCCCCCGTCTGTACGGCTAGACGCTGCTGGCTGAGTCTGTACTTTGTTGGGGTTCTCTTAGCTTTGGGTCCGTCACCGTGCTCAGATAGTCTGTAGTGTCTGTACTGTGTGTGTGTTTAGGGCCCGATAACACCCGTCTCACTCTGCAGTTTAGTTTGTGTTTCCCAATAGCTCAAGTAGTTTCCTTTTAGTGTTCGTGTAATTTGGTTTGTTCCAATTGTCTTTTCTAATTTAGTTAATTTTGTCTGGTCCTAAGTCTTTGTTTGTTAGTCTCTTTCACTCTCGAAGATTCAAAAGGTACTTTATTGGCATGACAAATATTTACATTCATATTGCCAAAGCTTAGAAGTAATAACAGAACAGAAGAAAATAACTCTCTCTCTCTCTCTCTCTCTCTTGTCTCTCTCTCTCTCTCTCTCTCTCTGTCTCTCTCTCTCTCTGTCTCTCTCTCTCTCTCTCTCTCTGTCTCTCTCTGTCTCTCGCTTGTCTCTCTCTCTCTCTCTCTCTCTCTCGCTTGTCTCTCTCTCTCTCTCTCTCTCTCTCTGTCTCTCTCTGTCTCTCGC
>JAAGKR010002564.1:65664-90898 GCA_011419295.1 Clarias macrocephalus | reverse complement strand
AACTCCATGCACACAGAGACGGGAATCGAGCCTGGCCGGGGATCGAACCCGGACCCTGGCGGTGCAAGGCGACAGTGCTAACCACTGCACCACCATGCCGTCCGTGCCAGACACCTAAGTGCTATTTTTCTCCAGTAGTGATGTTTTATACCCTATAGCTTTCGGTGTTTTTGCGTGATAACTCTGTTATTAAGCATTCAGATCAAGTAAACACACACAGGTGTGTCCTGACTCAGATAAAAGCCATTCGATGCATCTAAACACTTTATCTCTACACGTTGTGGAATTAAATCTTTTACATCATTTAGATTTTCTGTTGTTTTAATGTGGGAGTCAATCCTATTAACATTTGCTTGTATGAAACTGAATCAGCATCTATGCTGAACACCATGATGCAAACCGTCGTCTCAGTGTCCACATGCGAAGCAGGTCTCTAACTGAGTGGACGCTTTCATCACTGTAAAGGCGCAGGCTTTTTAATTCTCCACTGATGATGTTCGTTCGCTGCGTTCATGAGCTGAGGTGAATTCCGGAGCTGGAGAATGTGCACATGGGCAGAAAGAACATGCAGTGTTTGCTTTTTCTTCTTTTCTCTCCTTCCTGTCTCATATTTCAGGCGAATGGAAGCAGAAACATTCATCATTATCTAACGCTGCATCGACTGTATGCCTGAACTAAAAATGTAAAAAAAAAAAAAAAAAAAAAAAGGCTACTTAAAAATTTTTGCCCCCTTATTTTTAAGTATACGCGACTTAACAGTTTTTACTAAGAAAAAAAATCTTTGCTTAAAAAATGTGTTTCTTCTATTTATCGATGATTGTAAGTGATAATTTGAGTTAATACTGTTACTACTACAGTGAAAATCTATAGGAGGCGGTTTTTAGCTATACGTGCAATACAATTTAAATTACTACATAATCAAAAGTCAATCATTTATTTGAACAAATAGCATTCAGAAACCATTAAAATACTACAATCATCATTCCCGTCCTCTTATCGCACCTATACAACATATAAGATGTTGTTAGATCTCACATTGTTGTTAGATTGTACTGTATATATGAATTGCATATAAAATTGCATTAGTATGATAGACATCTCCATTTCTTGAAATTCTATATCTAGAATTTCTGCCTAGTAACTGATCTGGGATACTTCGCATGTTCTCCAAAACTCTTCTTCACTTTTCTATCACAAATGCATAAAATCCTAACCTGCATTTATGCTTTTAATTAAACAAAGTTCGTAAAGTAGCCTTTTGTGTAAAAAAAGCTTCCTATATATAATTGCCAAAGTCTACTGTGTTCAATAATAATAATTGTAATAATTTATTTATTTATTTACTTATTTATTTGTTTTTACTTATTTTACAGTGTAGGTCGTATACAATCACCTGATTTCAAACTATAAGCACAAAAGGAAGTAACAGTTCACAGGTCACACTCCAGTTCATGACACACCTAAAAAATGATACAGGGACAGTATAAGAGCTGTAGTTAAATGTCACATCGAACATCAGAATTCGGGTGGTGAGAGCGCGCGAGTTAAATCATGGCATAGTTGTTGGTGCCAGATTGGCTTGCTTGAGTATTTCATAAATGGGTGGTCTCCTGGGATTTTTACACGCAATAGTCTAAAACAAGTGTATTCAGAATGGCAAGAATTTTAGTCGGTAGAAAGGTTTAGTAGGTGAAATTGCAATGATGATGAGAAAGGTCTGAGGAAAACGCCAAGGTGCCAAGCGTAATACAGTAACTCTCTGAGCCTATGCAACCTGGTGAGCAGAAAAGCGTCACGCCATTCGCAATACATTGAACGTTGGAGTGGACGGGATGCACGCTCGCTTCATGCATCTTGGCTTTGGATTTTATTCTGATAATATTTTACCCATTTATATTTGGCTAGCCTGAAAGCTTGTGCAGTAATATGCAAATCAGCTCATTACGTCTGAAAAACCCTTTCCAGTCCTGTTCCTTGTTTTTTAACGTTTGATGAAAAATGCTTGGCAAATTTAAAAAAGATTTTAGTTCCTCTTTTTGTTTGCGCATATGCATCTTTCCTTCTTCTTTATGTCTCTCTCTGTCCTTTTTGTTTCTCTCTTTGTTTTCATCACTCTCTCAGTCTCTCCCTTTCTGTTTCTCTTCTACTATGTTTTTTTTCTTCTTTCCGCTTCTTCTTTTTGCTTTGACGTCTCTCTCTCTCTCTGTCTCTCTGTGGGGTCATGGCCGGGTCAGGGGAATCTGGAGGCATGAATGACAGGAGCTTTTACCACTTCTCTTGATTTGGAGAATTTCTCAGTCGGACTCACAAAGGCATAACACGCCACACTGCGACTCTCTTTTTCCTCCGAGAAAATCTACTGCCACCTGAGCTCTAGTTCACTACCCCACACAACCCCACAGCCTCCATCCATCAGTTCCTATGCCACACACACACACACACACACACACACACACACACTGCAATTAGGCTGTTTAATTATTCCCTGTAATCCTTGCACTCAGTCTAGCTTCAAATGCACCGTCTCGGGTGAGGTAGGAATGCAGAGCACATCTTATAAGAACTATTCTTCCAAACTCATCATCTACGTTCCATTATAATAGTGTAGCATCTGGAAAATCGAATGAGTGTTCATCAGCGTGTGATGGTTTCCATTATGATCTAATATTTTTAATGATTTCCATCAGGTCACCACGAAATCATAAACCAGTCGAATTCCTTTCCGGGTTTATAAAATCATGACCTCCCATTAAGAACTAGTTGGAAATCATTTGTTAAATCATGAGGAGAAACGATTACCCTGTGATTATTAATAGCATGTTTTTTGGGGAACATTGAAAACATTTAGCAGGCCAGTGGAAAGCAATGCGAACCGGGAATTGCCACCATCATACTTTTCACTGTTGTCCTGGCTCGTGTTCCTGTTCTTGTATCAGAGCAGTGGGGTTTGTTGATCATGTCTGTTCTTGCAAAGGTAGAAGATTGCCAATGCCAACTCCATCGTGCTCTTGGGCAGCGTGATGCTCGTCATGCCATGTGTTACATTTTCGCGAGACTGAACTTGCAGCCGTGCACAGCTTGTTTTGTCTCCGTCTAATCTTTTCCTTCGGATTCGTGACATGAAGGTATGTGCTGGTCAGTATGACTTCGGATTTAGACTTAAACGCTTTGAATCGCTTCTCTGAAAGAGGAAACCGGGCAGGGGTGGGTTTCCTTTTCAAAGCGGTATTGATGTAGGACCAGCTTAACCTTTAACTGTCTGAGCAAACCATTGAGGAACCTTGTTATTTTAAGTAAGTGGATTTAAATAGCCAGTAATTATAATTACAGACATTGCCAGCCTGTTAATAAGTTTAAAAGCGTTGCCAGTCATCTTTAGCAAGACTGTTGGCCTGAAGTAATGGCGACGCCAAGTTAAAGTGCTTGTAGTTACATTTATTCATATACATTTATATACAACTATAAGTTTGTCTAAGTTTTTTTTTTAATTCTAAAATACTTTTTTTTATAATTTCTGTTAATTCTTTCATCACTTTGTCTTTATATACTGTCCCCTTAAAAACGTATTACCGCGTGTGTGTAGTCACATGACTCCACCACATCCAGTCTCAACATCCCAGCTTCAATGGTTGAGCATATTTACAGTACAAACCTCGTCAGTGAATGATGACGGCTGTTTTATATATATATATATATATATATATATACACACACACACACTACCGCTCAAAAGTTTGGGATCACTTCTTGAGATCAACTCTATTATTTTTATTTCTTTCTACATTGTAAGAAGGTCTTCAAAATATACCTTTGAAGAGTTAATGAGTTACTGTTGAGATGCATCTGCTACTCATGATCTGTAAATCCTTCATAACGGCTCTAATCTGAGGTGCTGTTTGCTGAATGAACTTCTCCTCTGAGAGGGCAATGAACTTCTCCTCTTACCTCTCCTCCGCAGAGGTAAGTCTCGGTCTTGCTTTCCTGGGAAGATTCTTCATGAGAGCCAGTTTCATCATGATGCTTGACGGGTTTTGCAAACGCACTTGACACAATGCTGTTCTTGCGAGAACTATTATGACCCCGTGTCTTAGAATAAGAAATAACGACAGGTTGTTGTTGTTACCTAACAATGTTTCATATTTAGTGATTTATCTTCTTCTTTTTAGAACAATACTGGAGATACGAAATAAATAAATAAATAATTAACACATACAGTATGGAATTAGACGATTAAGTAACAACAACAAAAGTAACATCTGAATGTTGTTGCTGTAAAAGCTGTTCTGGATTAGTTCTTGTAAGAACAGTATTGGCGAGTGCATTTATAAAAACTCATCGAGCACCATGATGAAACTGTCTCTCATGAAGTCCAGCCCAGGAAAGCACAACCAAGACTTCCTAGAAGACTTCTAGAGCCGTTATGAAGGATTTACAGATTCAGCATTATTTTACACTGAAGAAAGAAATAAAACTCAGGAGAGACTATGGAATTAAGCTTGTACCGTATCTGTACCTACGTACAGTATATCTACATCTATAATCACAGGAAAATGTTCAGTTAATCATGATATTAAATTGAGGTCATGTCGCCCAGCTCTAGATTCAGGCCGATTCCTGTTTGAAATGTTGAACGGTCAATGTGAGGCAGCTCGGGGTGAGATGTCAGTTCGTCACAGGCCACCATTTACACCTAAGGCCGATTTGGAGTAGCTCCTGTAGCATGTTCTTAAGAGACCCTGAAGGAAACCCATGTTGACATGGGGGAAAACTTACAAGACTTCAAAGAGACAGAACTACAGGGTCGGGGTTGAGTCAGGGACCCCGGAGCCCTGAGACTTCAATGGCATCCCATCATGCCATCCTCCAATAAAAAGGCTATCTGATTGGAGAAGCAGTATCACTACAGTACAGTACAGTACATGCCTGCCACATTCGAGCTGGCCTTGTGTTTGTTATTTAAAGGTACGTGCTCCAGCAGGCTTTTTTTTTTTCTTAATAAATTGCTCAAGTCCGCATCCCTAGGGAGATTCCAGATACACCGAATTAAAAAGTACATTTGAAACGTTCTCGCCAGCATTCTAATGTTAAAAGAGCACTCACTGGCTTAATAATTTGCCCATCACTAATTGCTTCACCTTGGCACTTAAATTC
The DNA here is from genome assembly GCA_011419295.1 of Clarias macrocephalus. Taxonomy (NCBI): domain Eukaryota; kingdom Metazoa; phylum Chordata; class Actinopteri; order Siluriformes; family Clariidae; genus Clarias; species Clarias macrocephalus. The sequence goes on along the minus strand of JAAGKR010002564.1, from coordinate 85,747 downwards.
GCTGTGTCCTTTTAGCATTGCAGATGTTATCTTAAATTCTTTCATAATCATCCTCTATTCTTCAACAATTCGCCTTTGCTTTACCCTGACTTGTAAACAAGCTGTCCATCAGTGTGTTCGGGAGTCATTCTCAGATTGCAGTGTGTGTGTGTGTGTGTGTGGCAGTTGGGTGAAACATTCCAGTATCATTAGTACATGCAAGTGTACAGTACTTACATGATGTACACAGTAGAGATGCCTTTAGGGCTTGAGCTCAGATGTCATTTCACAGCACTGTACAAAATACAATCAACTCAAACACGTTGAGTATTCGGGTTATGTGTTCTTCACTTGTGCGTACATACCAGAGCTGAGTGCATTTCTGCTCACTCTGTCGGCTCGTGGTGGGTTTGATAAGGGCAGGGCGGTGATTTAAACAAGGAGCATACTCATTAATGTTAATTAAACAGCTGGCAGATGCTAAATCTGAGCTGGTATGAGAGGGGTATAATATCTTCTTTGTTTACAGTCATTGCGATCATTAACCTTTGGTTACACTATATAACAGCGAATGATATACTGTATAATAAAAACTAACTTGTAAGTAGACTCAGACTTTAGATATGTAATGTTAACTTTAGCTGTGATTTTTTTTTAAGAAATACAAGTGTGAAAGATCTAATGATGGCTTGAATAAAATGTTTATGCTATCTGAATAGTTTAATTTGGTATGATTATTGTTGGTGGCATGGTGGCGTAGTAGTTGGCGCTGTGGCCCCGAACCTCCAGGGTTGAGGGTTTGATTCTCACCTCGGGTCTGCGTGCATGGAGTTTGCATGTTTTATCCCATGCTTGGTGGATTTTCTCCCACAGACCAAAGACATGCTGATTGGGTCTAACTGGCATTCCCAAGTCGCCCATAGTGTGTGAATATTGACTGGAGGTCCCACCACGGTTGCAAAATAGGAATACAATTGTCACCATTGGCCGTCACGTTCCCTAATTGGACTACAGAGGTTCCAACATGGATGGATTATTATTGTTGAGTAGTGGCACGGTGGTGCAGTGGTTAGCACGGTCGCCTTGCACCTCCAGGGTCTGGGTTCGATTCCCGGGCCAGACTCAAGAACCGTCTCTATGTGCATGGAGTTTGCATGTTCTTCCCATGCTTAGTGGGTTTCCTCCCACAGTCCAAAGACATGGACTGTTCCAAAATTGTCCGTAGTGTGTATGATTGAGTGTGTGTGCCCTGTGATGGGTTGGCACCCTGCCCAGGTGTCTCCTGGGATAGACTCCAAGCCCCCCGTGACCCTGACTTTAGGATAAAGCGGTACAGACGATGAGTGAGTGAGTGAGTGAAGTGTAAATTCTAAATATGTGTTGCTTTATTTGTATATTTCTTTCGTAATGCTTCTTTTCAATTTCACAGTCATAAAGATTCAAATAGCTTTATTAATCCCAGAGGGAAATTGCTTATAAAGCTCACACTGTGATAAATTGTGCAGCTAAAATGCCCTTAATACAGACTTTATAAATAAGTCAATAAATATCCACTGTTAGCCACTTTTTTTTTTTGCTTCTCCCACCATCATCACAGTCAATTACATTGAATTACTTTGAGTGGGCCAAACGTTGCGATCACGACTGAAGCTCAAAGAATTGTTGACTAACTCCTCCCCCAGACGCACTTTTCTTTATTAACAAAGTTCACAGAGGAGGAAGCGAGTGCCTGCATGAGTCCTGTATACTTTATCTCCCAGCCCTATTGTATTGTCAGTACACACAATGAGTGTTTTCACTGACCTTGCACGGCGCTCTTGGAAAGAAGACGAAGAGATAAACGAATACTATGGAATAGTCGTATTGGGAGCCTTGACTTGGGAATGACTTGAGTCTGTTACAGATCACATTTGTCCGAGTGTGTAGTAGTGTGCGGCTCTGCGTTACGACCTTCCTGGAGTTGTCAGTAGCGCACCAAATACCTCTCCCTCGGGCCTCTGCTTGCAGTGGGAGGAGTAAGCGTTCCTCTCATCTTCTTTTCTATATCTCCTTGGTTCTCTCTCTGAGCCAGGAGCAGTTCTGACTTGCAGGAGACCTGAGGTGTCAGGTTTTCCTGAAGTGCCAGGATAAGCTCAAAAAGTGGAAGGAGTTTTTTCTTTCTTTTTTCTTTCTGTCTAATCTCTGATCTGTGAAAGACTGGAGAAGGGCAAACTGGAGAGTAGTTCACTCCAGTTGAAAGAGTGTAGGAGTGTGTGTATGAGTGTGTGAGATTGGGAAGGCCATGTCTGCGGTGGTGAGGAGAGTACTAGGGAGGAGGTGTCACTACTACGGGCTGCTGGCTCGCACCAGGCGTTGGAGGCAGGGCCGCTCACGCAGCCGGAGCCGAGCAGCCAACAAGGGTAAATAACACTTCGGTCGTCCTTCATGCTCCTACTGTGTGCTACTGTTCACTCATTCACAGGAATAACAATACAGCACGGCAACACAAAGTGTAACTGTGTCTATTTCTTTTACACTTCTGGAAGCTGTAGACTAGATGCAGGACCACAATAGACAACTAGTGTTCAAGGAATGGTACGTATGGTCAATGCATCATGAACTATATTATACAGTATTTATGCTAACAGAGACTCCTAGACTTTATACTTTTCTGAAGATAGAGCATGTGGTTCCTCATGGCATCCAAACTTTTTCCACGTTGCATAGCAGTGGTCAGTGTTTGGTTGCTGGCTTAAGTGGATCTTGGTTCTTGTTTGTTGAGTCTTTTGGAACCAATATGTTTTAAGAGTGCGGAATTTGCCTAGGATATGATTAGTGTTCAATTTTTATTCCATTTTTCCTAAGTACTCCGTTATGAGTTTCTACAGCATGAAGGAACTTCTCCATGAATTTTATTCAGGTGTAGCTTGACTTTTCTTTATCTAACTTGATTTTGTAGCTACTTCTAAATGTTGTTCTCCTTAACCATCATGGCTCCAGTATTTTTGTTCAAGATCATTCCTTCCACGTCGATTTTTCTTACTTATTTACACAGTACTGGTGAATAGCAGCTGGGTTGTGAGAAATCCTAGATATTAATATATAGGTATTCGGAAACAAACTACTATGCATAATTAAAATTGAACCAAAACTGTTACAAATGCAGAAACAAGACGACAGGTGTGTATTGGGATGTTTGTCCCTCAGCCAACAAAAAGTCATGGCGAACTGAATGGAGTAGTCAGCTATGAGTCTTAAATAACATAACCATGTTTATTCCGAAAGCGAGAAGGTCTTTATCTTCCACTAGTTTACATCAGGCTAATAGTAATCTTTTGGGCTATTTTGGGGAAAAGAAGCAATTAAATGTAGACCAAATTTAAACATTTATAATTAAAAGCAACCTGAATGATGTAGCTGAGGTTGAGGAACTGTTGTTGCTAGAACCTCCACACCATTAACGCATCACAGTCTTGTATTTCCAGGGGCATATTAATAGCTGTAGTTGTTTGAAATAATCCCAGCAATCCATTCGTCGTGATCCTTAGCAAAGTGATTCAAATTTGCATGTCGTTATTTCATCTTTGGAGAATGTAGCATCTTCAACAGTGTTGTGACTTGTATTTCCAAAGCCATACATTCTAGTCTGGTCATGTTGACTTATATAAGACACATTGTTAGATCACCTTCACAGCTTTTTTTTCCCCCAAATCCAGACATTCTACTCATACCATACCTACAGTACAAAAAGATATAAGATCTGTTGATCCTTGTGTAGTTTTCCAGTAAAGCAAATCTGTCTTGCAAGACTTTGGCTCTTTGTGTTGCGTCGTACGGTAAATGAAGCTACAAAGCCGTAATAGTTTGCAGGAATTTCTCTTGGCACTACTTTATTGTGAAGCCTACCCCGTAGTTAAGCAAGCCTTCTAATCAGCGAGAAAGCCTTTGCAGTAGGATGCTGTGCTGTGAAATATGTGGGATTTTTTTCGTACCGGAGTGGGTGCAAGCGCTGTAGATATATTATATAGACTAGGGTTTCAGTAATGTTAGAACAGTGTGAGAATTGCCTATGACCTCATTTGTTTGGCGGTTTGCCCTCTGCTCTGTATAAGGGTAAATAGAGATGATAAGTGATGTCGGTCTGTAAGGAATGTGTCGCTGCTGAGGTAACATGGGTGTGTTTGTTAATGAGAATGTCCACAAATAAATACTGTATATTTAGCCAACATGTTAAGCGTATCGTGGCCATGAAATTAAAAATTGTTCACTTTTTTTTTAATGGCCACAAAACACTGGTATTGAGTTTTGTATTTAAAAAAAATGAGTGAGACGACCATCTTCGAATGATGTACTGGAACCATGTTGCATGTGGAATCATGGAAATAGCTTCAGCCTTCGCCATGATTTTAGCAAATTCTCAAGGCAAAACTGTTAGTCTTTTGGGAGTTTATACACAGTGGTGCAAAAATTTTAAACATCATGCCACCTCAGAGACTTTTTTTTTTTTTTTGCTCATATGGTTGCTTCATATTTTGGCTTGCTTTTTCCTGCTTTTTCAATCTTCGAGTATCTGTCTCCTCTCTTGGTACACCATGGTCTCTGGTCCGTTGAGACTTAAATGCAGCTCCAAAGTCTGCTGCTTCCACCATCTTATCACCTCTGGGGATTGGTTTTTACATTGATTAGAGGTTTCCTTAACCATTCCGTCCAAAAGTGTTTGTGCTTTACTGTATAATAGAATATGAGGGAGGTTTAACACATACTGTACAGTACATCAGTAAATAATAAAGATGAGGTGAAACATTCATTCAGTTACATATCACAATCATTTTGTGTGGCAATTGTGTGGAAATTCTGACTTCAAAATCAATTTTCCAATTTCCAAAATAAAAAATAAAAAAACATTTATTTATGTTTGCGTTTGAGGTGGTAAAACATGGCATTCTCTAGAATCCTACAGGTGGCATGCTCTAAGCTGTTCACAAATTGAGAATGAACTTTGTGGTAGGAGCATATTTTTTGTTTGTAAGTTTATTTTTTTCAAAATCAATTTGGATTTGTATTTTGTTTCTGTTACCATCCCAAAAAAAAAAAAAAATCCTGATATTAACAGTCACTTTGGGCACCTTGGTATTGTGATATCAAATGGACATGTTATTAAAAAATATATACTGAATTAATTGCTTATGAGCTTTTTGGAAAACTTGAAGAATACTAAAGTGTTTTTATAATATTTCTACACAAAAATACAACAACAAAAACCCACTGCATGTCTGATATTCCAAATAGGCTCAAACTGTATGATTAGCATAAGCTACAGTATCTAAGCTAGCCAGCTCAGTTAGCTCATATGTGTCATAGTTTTTTTTTTCAAGTTAAGAGTCTTGATATGATATGTGAAGCATGTAAAATAATTCTAAAACCTTTAAAAATGCTTCATTCATAGATTAGATTAAGTGACTTATTATATGAATTTCATTAATCAATTGACTCAAAACATTGGCTGTTAGCGAGTTAGCCTGCTGGATTACCTCAGAGATTCTTGTATTAGCTAAAGGTTTCTGATTTCTGGATTGTTCTCAGGTGGGTCTAAAGACATGGAAGGTTGAAATGTGATCCATAATTGGCTTTATTTTATTTTATTTTATTCTATTTTATGATTTGACCAATGCTAAACAAATCTGCCATAACCATCAGTTCATTTGAATTGATGCAGACTCTGGAGCTGACAATGGAATTTACTTTTTGCTTCTTACTTTATTAAGGTCACCTCATTGAATTGTAACTCATGTGAAAGAAGCCTGCTATGCAAAACTTACTTTCTAGTCATTTTTACTCATTGTGGAAGGTAACTATGCACATTTACTTTGTTATTGTACTTGAGTACATATTTAATATATCTGTAATTTAATTGAGTAGTTTTATTAGCGTATTCGTTTCACTTTTACTCCACTATATCCTACAGCAAATATTTGTACTTTCTACTTCACTAGATTTCTGCATGGTGTTGCGCTGCATAACCACAGTAGGGTGTAGCATTTGAAGTGGTGATGTCACCACCTGCTGACTATTATGCTTAATTGCATGACTTCCCTTCCCTTGTACAACGTTTAACCATGCAGCAGGTGTTTGAAATCAGTGAAATAAGTGGAGACGGTTGCAAACAGAGAGAGGAAGAGAGGCTTTTACTATGGCTTAAAAGCTACTGTAAACGAATACAAGTTCAGCATATTAGACACTTAAGTATATTTGAAGGTAAGTACTTTTGTTATTTTACTGGAGTAGAAATATAAGTGGAGGGCTCCTACTAGAGTAAAGGATTTTGCTACTTTACCTACCTATGATTTTTAGACATTCCGATGGGTCTCCAGTCCGCAAGGACACACAAAAAAAGAGGGGAAAAAATTTCTACTGGAAATGACACGTGCAAATAGGATTTCCCAATTTGCACCGAAAACGGATATCGTGGCGTTCTTCCCCTCTTAACTGTGTTTTAACCTTTATATCGTTCAACATTAATGATGTCTTGAATCAATAATTATATACATATAAATATATATCATCTTATTTTGTTAGAAATGCAGGAGGGAAAATCCTGGAAAAGGGTGTGAAATGCTTGCTAAGGTCCCGAACACGAACATTCCCGGTCCCTGATCGGCTAGAATAATCAAAGTAGTTTATTTAAAAGGGGCAGTTCATTTAAATGGGGTCAGGGGTAGCTTAGTGGTTCTAACATTGAATCACAATTCGGAAAGTCCCAGGTTCAAATCCCACTACCATCAAATTGTCCCTGTTGGGCTCTTCAGCAAGGCCCTTAACCCTCAACTGCTCAGATGTATAATGAGATATAAATGTAAGCTGCTCTGGATAAGGTCGCCTGCCAAATGCCTACGTGGAAATCCCCAGACCCTGAAACAGGGAGTCATGTCAGACTGCATTATCCGAGTTGTATTTCAGCTGGAATGTCAACGGACACGTTTTGGAGAGTTCTTTGACGTATGCAAACTTATTTTTAAAGGAGTATCCGTTAAATGTGACATTTAACGAAAATTCTTACCAAAAGCAAAATAATATTTTTAAAAAATCTGTGTTCATTCCAAAATGTCGATAAATAACATGATGCAAGCCACTTTAGTGCAATTTCTCCCCTTTTTCGATCCACCCCGCTCCCTCAGTCTAATAGCACACACTCGTCCGCACATCTCAAAGATTTAGTTCGTTTCTTTCATTTCCACCTATAAAGACACATTTCTGAATGTCAAATGCCCTCCCATTCAGCACTTCCTTTAGTCCCACCTTCACACTGGAGTCTGAGAGTTGAGGACATTTATAAAGAAAGTCAACAAAACTTACTGCCCCTTTTCTACCTGATGAAGACATTCAGAGGTGAAAAGCATGTGTATGAGGCAGAATAACGAGGCTTTATGACTGATAAGAGAAATATATTAACTAGTGCTGCATGCGATCAACTGAGAAAAGAGGGCAGATCCAGCCGGAGTAATTGACTTTTTACTGCTGCGTTCCCCATCTGCTCTCTCTGCTGCACTCCTCATTCCAGCTGCAGGGAGCGTACTCTCACTACGAGTGTTTGTTTGTAGAATTGCATGCCTAATGATACTGTATCATATAAAGTTCTTGTATGTGAAGCCAAACACTGCTAAAGAGCTTTTTAAATCTCTGACTGGAGCAATTATTGTTCACAGGCATACCTGTAATCACCATGTGTTATACTACAGCAGAATTGCATTCTCAATTCTGATTGGTCAGAAGGTGTCTGTTCATTTTTTAATAGCAGCAGCTCTGACAGCAGTGCACATATTTAATTTGCTTTAAAACCCATGCAGTTATCACATGCACAGTACAGTGCCAGCCCTCATTTCTTTATATTCTGCTTGCCGAAGACCCAGACACTCTTGTATTTTTAATGTCATCTCGAGGACTAGTTCTCCAAGCTTTTTGCAGGACTTTTTTAGCTCACAATTTCAGTCCAGTCCCTATACCCGGGCAGTTTCAAAGAAATCGCTTTTTGTTTTTCAAGCCACATAGTGAGCTATAAATCATTCAAGCATAAAAAACATTCACCTTAAAGCATGAACCAGTGAGAAACAGGTGCAGGTGATGACGGATGATCAGGACGGTGATTAGTATACTGGCGATGCTGAATGCTGTGTGATTGGAACAGACGAGAGGGGAAATGAGGTTGTTACTGTACATAAACAAGCAATTTTTAAACTTTACGTACCTTTCAGGCTGTCATAGTAAAACATTGTTCCAATTGAATCATTTATTTAATTTCCATAATTTAAAGTAATATGGAGAAAAGAGGGAAGTCTCAAGGCTTAGTACTGTATATATGAAGGACGTCAGTTGGTTCGTAAATCCAGACAGGTATCATGTAACTTCCATTAAAAACATGGTACAGTAGAGATTTTAGTTGCGCAATAATGTTGTTCTACCAGTATGCAGGACTGCTTTTCTTTTTCTTCTCAGCACCTTTTTCGCAGCGTCTCATTCAAGACAAGTATATTTACCGCTTTTATCTGCCATACTCTGCAACATCTGTGCCTGTCCATAACACAACGTTTCCTCCTACTTAAGCACCATCCCTCAAAACTTTCACTGAGCTGTACTCACATCACTACAGAGTCCATCTGTTCTTCTCTCTCTTCTTCCTATTACTCATTCTTCTCACTTTTCTCACGTTTGGGCTTCATAATTGCTGTGTTTTTGAAAGAAAGTCTTGTTCACTGATGAGCTTGGGCATGGTGTTGCCAGTTTGATAGACAGTCCGGAGAACGTGGCTAGCACAACCGTCACGCCTGCTCCGAATGGGTAAACATGGCTGTTTATCAGTCCTGAACAAGTAACATGTAACTTCAGGCTCTTTGGACACCACTGACCTTTTCATATCCAGCTGAGCTGACACTGAAATCTCCTTCCATACATGTTATATATTCATTTGATTGCACCAACTTCACCACACCATCATGCATTCTTCTTCATTAATTCTGTTTATGTTACGATTCCATGGAGAGCCTGCTATACAAGTCCCTTCGTCCATCGTTACTATAGAAACCTCAATCCATAAAGTAAATCCATAAAACCGTACATAAACTGGAGAATGCACAAGAAAGCAAGACATGGAAAGGAGGCCATGTGCATTTAGATGAAGAACAAATGAGCCAAGTGTGAGTTATAGCTTTGTTGGTCAGCCACGTAAGAGCAGGTGACGTTCTTCCACTGCGATTTCTCCGACTGACGTGACCCTCACTCAGATCCAGAACATCCTGCCGCACACTTCTTCTACACGTCTCTCTCACCCCTGCTTCTCCTGGGTCATGTGTCTTGATCAGAAGAGATTAATGGGGTTCTAGCAGCAGGCGTTTTGTGCCACTGTTCTCTGATGGATGGCTCGTGAGCCTGCCTGAGCTTGGTGTGATTAACACGTGTGTGGTTTTGTTCGGTCATCTGTTCTCACATGCTGTGATTGCGAGTCTTGCCGAGAAACGTTCTGAGAGGCGACTCGGTCCGTCTCTACCTGGAAATGAAAAGATGAACAACTGGAGACAAACACAGTTTCTCGCTAGCAAGAAGTAACTTCATGTTCCAGTTATGCTGCTCAGAAAACTTTTCCCTTGGAGGAAAGTTTTTATTTATAAAGTGATGAATTGATTTAAACTGAATTGTGAGCACAGCAGATGGAGTGCTTGGTCATCTTACTGTATACTTCTGTAGTCACATTTTCTTTACAGGAGAGTACAATCTAAGTAAATCGTTTGTGTTTAATTTATTAATACAAATGTTTTGTGTCTTTTAGATGCTTTACAAATTCATGACACTGATTTTGTATCATGTGGCTTGGTCATAGAAATGAATGAATTGAATGAGGTCAAGGTGCAAGGTGAACACATCTGTTTGCAAAAAACAATGCAAAATAATATTTTAAAAGATCTAAAGTAATGGAATGTCTTGCATCAAATGTATCAAATATTTTAAGATCCACCCTAACCCTAACCCTGGTCTCACAGAGAGTCAAAGACTCTGGAAACTGGATCTTTAACCAGGAACCTCTCTAATGATACTTGGTTTTGCTTTACTGTATGCGTGAGCACACACGTGGTCACAATGCTTTAGTAAACAGTCCAGACGCGCATGGATGCTGACTAGATGAGTGACGCACGCACCCTGAGAGTGATCATGGGAGACGATTACCCACAATCCCGCAGCACGCTAGAGAGACTCAGTGGTGATCACGTGACGCTTGGCAGACAAAGCGCTTCCGTAATTTAGTCGTGTCCAATTCCTCCCCATCACACATTAAGGCTTCTATTACCACTCAGCCGGGAGGGCCGAAGACTATAAGGTGTTTCCTCCGAACCACGTGACGCCAGCCGACCGCATCTTTTCAAACTGCCACCGTTGGGGGCGGCGTAACACACTCGGAGGACAGCGCTATCCGCTCCTTCCGCTTGCATGAGCTCACAGACGCCCCTGATTGGCTGTAGAGCCGTGATTAATGTAGAAGCACTAAGTACCTCTCATCCCTCCCCTCTGAGAGAGCTCGGCCAATCAGCTCTCTCTAGACCTCCGGCTGCGAGAGGTTACAGCATCACCCGGGAATCGAACTCGCGATCTCCGGATGATAGGGCGAGCGCTTTACCACTTCGCCACGCAAGACCTTGATTATGGTAAAAACTCTCGCAGACCGAGTTACTCGCAATCCTAGTTTGCACTGTTTCTCCGACAGTCCAAAGTCTTTCGGTGTAGGTTGATCATTGTTTCCCGAATTTCCTGTAGTGTGTGGTTGGGTGTGTGGATCCCATTTTTTGCCCAGATTTCCATGGGAAAAAATCCAGGCCTATACAGGATAAACGGTATATACGATGAATGACAGGATGGAAAAAACTCTTTTCCTTAAGTAAAATAAAACCCCTGTACCGTAGATGCTTGAATTACAAACAGGTCATTTTCATATTCTCTGAGTATATGAGAATATATAGTATGTTAATATTTTCCACCATAGATATTGAGAAAACCTTTGGAGTCAAAAATTTCGACTTACTTTCTTAGTCAATGGTTCTTCTTTGTTTACTACACAGTTGTTCCTTTATAGTTTGGATGTCTTCAGGATTATACAATGTTGAAAAAAAAATGCAGAGAGAGGATGTGTGTACATCAGCATCTCAGAATGCACAGGTGAGAACTACTGTGCAAATGACTTGAGACAAAAGATACAATTTAAAAATCGTTCGTTTATGTAACAACTTCAGCAGCAATGTCTTAACTCTTCCAACCGCTTAACATTCAGCATCACCAGTATCCTAATCACCAGCCTGATCATCTGTCATCATCTGCACCTTTTTCACACTGGTTTATGCCTTAAGTTAAGATGTTTTTTTGTTTTGTTTTGTTTTTTTAATGCTTGAATGATTCATAGCTCACTGTGTGGATTAACAAATTAAAGCATTCAACTGAAACTGTTCAGGCACAGGGACTTGACTGAAAATAAGACAAAAACTTGCCAAAAACAAGCGTCAAAAACGTCCTTGAGGAAGCCGCGGGAACTATTCCACAAGGCTACATTATAAATACAAGAAAGTCTGACTCTGGAAGCAAAATATAAAAAAAATGAGGGTTGGCTCAAGACTTTTGCACAGTACTATAGATATTTCAGGTATGTTATTGAAACCCAAAAATATCCAAAGGTTTTTTTGTTTTGCATGAAATAGTTTGTACTTTTATATTATTTGCAGTGGTGACCATTCATGTATTTGGCCCTTACACACGTGTCATCAGATTCTTTCTTTTTTGGATCAAGTATAAATAACAATGAATCAAGCATATCGATTTCACATCAGTACCATGTCTTAATAAGAGAATATTGCTATGTATTACTTGCTAAAACTATAAAAACAGAAGAAAAAAAAAATCAACTTCGTTCTAACACAGATGGAACTTTTCTAACGTTGTCAGCATGATGATGTGGGTAAACCAGGTCTGGGTGGTCAAGAGGCCAGGCTGCATTGACAAGTCGGTGTGATGAGAAGCTGAGAAGAATGGCTTCACCTGAAAAAGCACTGAGGCACTGTTGTTGTCTCTGCTCATTACGCGAGGAAGCTCGCGAGTACTCGATGGCCTTATCCGGCTTCTAATTGCCCTTTAACGATTTGCATTTGCACAGAACTTTATCTGTCGCGGCTGAGCGGCTTAATGACAAAAGAATAGTGGAACCAATTACAGCCGTGCATGCTAATACTGGCGTCACCCGAATCACACGGTGGCTTGTAGTGAGCATCCGCGAGACGGCGAGATTCCTGTGACGTCTCGGACACGGCGTTTACACGGACTCGATGTCTTTTTCAGGAAATGCAAAAGTGCAGAAATGTAATTTAGGCGCTCGGCTGTTTGTTTGTTTCTGGCGTCGCTACACGTTATCAGCGGAATGTTCGCAAGTGTTCTTCGCTCGTTATGTAATGTCATATTTGTGTTAATGAGCGTTTTGTTATCATTTGATTGCGTTCGGGCCCATGGGGCACCAGACTGGTCATGACACCACACTGAGCATATGGATTAAGATGTTAAGATACCAGCCAGGCTAATTAAGATGATAAACAAGAATTGTTGCTTGGCATCCCCCTCCCTTGCATTCCAATCTGTTCATGTGCTGAGAAGGAGAACTGCAGGAATGCTGACAGAAACACACATTCAAACTGAGTAGCATGAGAGTGGCTGTTTGGTTTAATGCTTTTAGACTCCATTATGTTGCATTTGTGAAATACAGCGTCACCAGCTACCTCGATGTTAACAAACGTTAATCAAAGTAAATATAGAAAGCATCTGAAAATCAGACTACATCCAACGCTGCATACATGACCGTCTAAGCTCAAAGCTATTCTATAATGTATTCAATCATTCATTCATTTTCATCTTCTTTGTAGTTCTTCTTTGTCGCAGTTGATGGTCTCCTACTCTGCTCCAGAATGTTGACGGAGATGACACCATTGACAAGAAGTGTAAAGGGGAAACCAGCATTGAAGTTCAAACGATACAGTTTGAGACCATCAACTACGACAAAGAGGATGCGAGAGTTCGGTTCAGCGATGATATGTTGTGATGTACAGTAGACTTTGTTGATCGGTAACTTTGAAGAGAGGAAGAGTTACTCTACGGCCTATAGTGTGTCAGTTACTAAAAAAACGTTATGTCCACTTTTCATTACTTTCAGTATAATAACCGCTGTTATTTAATAAAAAAAGAAATGTGGTTATTTATATCCATTTATAGTTACATTTCTGTCTTCTGTTGTTGAATGTCCATGAAGCGTGATACAGCTTGATTTTACACTAGTAAGAAAGCCCTGACACACAATTTTTCAAAAATTTTAACCATCACCTCAAAGACAATCTCACCATGTCAACAATTAGACACTCACTCAATCATAGTCTATATCCAGGAGACTTAGGGAATAAGGCGGGGTATACCCTGGTGCCAATCCATTTCAGGCACACACACAAACTGTACACGCACTCGCACACTATGGGCAATTTAGGAACGCCAATTAGCCTATTCTGCATGACTTTGGGAGGAAACCAAGCACGGGGGGAACATGCAAACTCCATGCACAAAGACTCCAGGCAGGAATCGAACCCGGACTCTAGAGGTGCAAGGCGACAGTGCAAACCATTAAGCCACCGCGCTGCCCATGTTGAGCCTCCATTATAAAAGCCATTGTGTTAAATATTATTACAGAAAAATAACTTGTTAAACATATAATCAGAACGAAAATGAATCAGCATCCTTAGCTTTGAACACAAACAATGTGGTGTTCAGTTAATGTGTTCAGGAATCAGGATGAAACTCTCAGAACCTCTCTTTCACAATTTGAGTTAGGGAATATACCTGCGCCATCAGGAAAGAAATTTTTTTTGAAGGAATGAAGGATGTGAAAATCCGGTCATTCATTAGATTCAGCTCATCAGCTGACTTTGTTTTATTGTCACATAACAGTGCTGAAACTAGACCCGCCCAACTGAAGCCACCCTAGATCATAACACTGCCTCCAGAGATTTGTACAGCGGGCCCTATGCATGATGGATGCAATGAATTTTTTTCCAAACTTTATGCTCTTTAGCAATTTTAAGCCTTTTTTTGATTACCCTCACTAACAAGTTGTTTTCTTATGGCCACACATAAGTAAGTTCTCATCATATTGTGTGTTTATGGAAATGCTTTTACTTTCAATATTAAGCATCGCAAAGGTTTTTACTTTTGTTTTTCCTTTTTAACTTCACCAAGTGTTTAAGTGATCTCGGCTCAATAATTTGCATGTTTAAGTTGCATGTTTACTGTTGCACAGTTTGGACAAATTTCCATTTCCGTACCTGTTAGATTCCAAGAGTCCTGAAACCCAAAACGAATCCAGGCTTTGTCAGGTTTTGTTAAATGTTCTCGCATGAGTCGTTTTTCACATTGTCTTTTCTTGGTGATTCACCTCTTCTGTTTCAGAGCCTTGCTATTCACATAATCCTCCCAGCTAAAGAAGTAGAGAGCAAATGCAAGCAAACCGAAGTTCCTGATCTTGTTAGCATCTTATCTTTCGTAGCGAGAAAGGCACCGGTGCAGAGCGAACCAAGGCACCTTTGAACATTTGCAGAAAGATATGAAAGGATGAATTTCATAGAGCCTGTCTCTCAGGATGGCTGCACACATTTTCATTTGTTTTTTTTTTTCTTCCCTTTTTTCAAGCAATCGTTCCCTCTATCTTACTGCCTGTTTCCTCCATCGCTATCTATAATGTCAAAGACACGAGGGACAGAAATTGCATTATTGGTGTGTACATTGTTGTGTAACAGTTGTGTAACTATGAGGAGGTTTCGAGTTTCATTCTGCTGGCACCGAGAGGGTATGAGGAGCAAAGCACTCACATTAACACATCTAACAATTTTCAAAATTTTACAGTTCAAGTGGTTAATGTGATGAGAACATTGTTGCTAGGCAACTTGAACTTACAGAGTTGAGCAGAAGAAAATTAGGGGAAAACAAGCACTTATTATCTCTTAAATACAGTCGCAAGAATTTTGTGGCAATATTGGGCTTACAGGTTTATTTTAATTTTTGTATTTTTTTCAGTGCTGGTCTTTTTTTCTCAGGGAGGATGGTTGTATAACATATAATGCTCATGATGAGTGTGTGTGTATGCAAACTTTTGCAACTATATGTACACTGAAATTAATTTTGTTGTGTACCCTACAGTAGCTTGTTAGTACGCTGGGGTCACAGCACATGGTCAGGCATGATGGGGTGTTCAGAACACAGATGGTCCTGGGACTTGTTCAAAGACCCAGTGTTGGCAGCTTGGGGGTAGTGCAACCCAAACTCATGACCTTTTAATTAGGACCACCGAGAAATCAATGTTCAAATGGATCAAATTGACATGCTCCAAAATGTGATTTATTTATTTAGTGTGTGAGTAAGAAATAAAGATTAATTTGCTGCCTTTTGTATTAAAAGAACGATCAGATGGACAGATCAGGAATTTTTCAGAAAAAGTAAAAAATATATATATAAATTCTAAGCTTTTATTGTATTTGTTTGTTATTAATTGTATTTCTTACCGTTTATTTCGAAAGATGTGGAATTCCATTTGCTAATGATGGAGGTAAGCAAGTTAGCTAGTGGGCAAGTACAGTACAGTAGATCGTAAGTTCTGTGCTTAGATAATGTAAAACCAATGTGATGACAAAGAAATCAGCAGTATATTTCAATTTACAGTGGAACCTTGGATTACGAGCATAATTCGTTCCGGAAGTGGGCTCGTATGAGAGAGTGACGCTCGGTGTCAAAATAAGAGTCGCATGTGTGAAGCATGACACTCGGCGCTCGTAAACTAATATTTGCTCGGTTTCCGAATAAAAAATTATTAAAAATCTTTGCTCGGTTTGCAGAACACTCGTAAACCACGTTACTCGCAATCCAAGGTTCCACCGTATTTGATATTTTAAGTTTTCCTTCCTTTATTAACTCTCCACATGGAGATCACAGGAGTTTGTATGAAAAAAGCTGTTATTATGTTATACATTTTTATATTTTTATAATTTAAGATGGTTATGTGTTGATCTGAAATTCCAACCATGAGAAGTTAATAAAATGAAAACAAATAAAATAAAGTAAAATAAAATAAAACACTTGCACTTTAGTTGGTTGCAAAATATGTTACCAGATAAACTAGCAGCTAGCAAACTTGGTCAGACTGGTTTTTGTTTGTTTGTTTGTTTGTTTGTTTGTTTGTTTGTTTGTTTGTTTTAATTATTTTATAGAGGTTTTGGGCATTTGCAAGCTGAGTCTAACAAGCCAGACTGGTTGTAACTGGTCAGGTTGGTTGTAACCGGTCAGGCCAGAATACCATCTTAAGCTAGTCTAATCTTTTTTTTTTTTTTTTTTTTTTTTAGGTATCTAGTGTAATTCTTCTATAAGGACAGTGGAAAGGCCTAGTGACTTCAATACTTAAAAAAATAAAAATAAAAAAATCTGAAACATTTTTTTCAGATGTGTTGATAAATTAGAAGAAGAAGTTAACATCAAATATTACAATAATAATAATGATCACATTGTGATTAAACATAGCATAGATGGCTAGCTAAACTTCCTCAGGCTCTGACATGAGGACAAACAGAACCGGGTTGAAGGCTACAAATGTGGGTCATTCATGCAGGTCCTGTTGTAAATCTGTCCCTGCTGAAAAACAGTAAGTCTTTCCACCAGACTCGTTTGGTCAAAAAGATTTTATATTTTTAGATATTTTGGACATTTGCAAGCTGCGTCTAACTGGTCAGGGTAAGATACTATATTAGACTAATTTAATCTTTTTTTTTTTTTTTTTAAGCAGGGTTTCTAATTTCTGGGTTTCATTTCATTATGGTGATTCAGCTTATTGATATTTGGTTACATAGGAAACAGATGCTGGAAGCAGGTTCTTTCTGTTACATTCCTATAAGGATTTATGACAGCACGCCTATTGGATATATCTATTATTATATATTTATTAGGATCACTATATATGTATTATGTTTATTGGGGAAGTGGCTCAAGCGGCTACGGTTGTTGAATTGGTGATCTGAGGATCAGGGTTTGAGCCCTGCCTTCGTTGGGTTGCCACACCCTATACTACTCAGCCAGGCGATTCAAGTGCCGGTCCCAAGCCCAGATAAAATAGGATGGTTGCGTCTCGAAGGGCATCCGGTGTAAAAACCTGTGCCATGTTGTGTGCAGATCGGATGGTTCACTGTGGCAACCCCGCGATGGAAGCAGCTGAAATAAAGTTTATTCATTATTTTATTACTGTTTAGGGTATACTGTCCCCTAACAGTGCGTAAATTAGAATTAAGCTCTTAAATCCAATATACTGTAGTAGCATGTTCAATGCTAGCATGATTAATGTCACAGAGCAGCATTTTCTCTTATTATAAACTGTATATTTGATAAAATGATAGCATTAATAAAATGGAAATATTACAATTTAAAATGTTCGTGATTTATTTCAGAGTCAGCCTCTGAGCGTGCGGGCCGCCGGCGCAGCATGCCTGGGACCACCACCATGGAAAAAGCTTCATCTACGATCGAGGAGGCCTCTTCTGCCGCACTGAGAGTCACGGTAAGCCAAGATCCGCTGCTTAAAAATGAGCATTTTCATGGTGATTAGACATTCCCCTTATACCGTTCCTCATTTTGCATCCTTTCAACATGCTCTCATATAAATGGTTTCACAAAACAAGAAAATCACACACTGTGTCCTGCAGCACCCTGGACTAAATAATGGCACAATTTATTTATTTATTTCTGTGCCATTGGTTTTGCCCTTGTTCATGATGTTTGGTGACCCCCGCGGGCAGGGGAACTCAGCGGCTAATACCTCACCTGGGTTCACACGAATGAACTGCAAGGTTAATCCCTGCAGATGTGGTGCGTCAGGATAATGCAGGTGTCATAAAACGCACAAAGCCGGAAAACAGACGGTCTTTTACTACCTTCATTTTACACTCCACCCCCCCCCCCCCCCCCCCGCCCCCATACTGCTGTGCGGAGCCTGCAGCAACGCCCGCTGAGTCTCCTCTGCTCTGACCCCGGGACTGATGCTTTTCAGGCTCATCTGGCCTCAACAACCCTGTGGGAAGCCCGAGGGGCAGAAATCATTTGGCTGGCTGACAGGCTTAAAGGGATAGTGTGATTGAAATGAAATTTGTGTGATCAAATGGCAAACAGGAGGCAAAAGTACCCCTCGGTTCGCATGATGTAAATCACTGCAAGCGGGGTTTCATTGGATTACATTGTGGTATTATATCATTTTATAATGGTATGCTTATTACATTGTTGCTTGATATCATGGTAATTGAGGTCGTATTTCTTGTGAGCCATTTTGGCTTTAGTGTTTGTCTATTTCTTGCTTCAAAAGCGCAACAAATGGATTTCAGAGAGTGAAAAATATATTGGACGTTGATAACTATACAGTAAACTTATGCTCATAATGAGATCATTAGGAAAGAAAATATTATGTCTGTTTGCACTAATGTACTTATTTCAGGCTTGAAGTGATCTTGAATTGAACTGATCTTGTTCCATTCTAGGGTTTTTCTCTATTTATTTGTAAAAGGAAGCGAAATTGTTTGCTAATATAACAAGCCATTTCATGCATGATATCAAATCAAATTTGTGTACATACAATATATATATATATATAGTTTTACAGTCCAGGTAGAGGTGTTCAGTTTACCAATATGCTGTTTTTCAAAAGGCTCATTTATTTAGCAGCAATGAAAAAATCCCGTCCCAGTGTGTCTGATTTATTAGTCTTAATGCAAAGTTTCTTACAACTCCACTGCATATATTTAAGATCAATCAAAAGTCAACAGCACGAATTATGAAACGGATCTGTAACCTTTAATTTCACACTTCCTGTGACTCGTTCATTTAATTCACTCCGATGTTATTTATTTACTGGAGTGAGGAACTTCATTTCCATACTTCAGTGATGTACGTACGGTATGAGTGAGAAAATCTTATCTGTAGTTGCTGGTCAGATTATTATAAACATGCCCTGTCACTATATACTGTACTGTCAGATCATTTGTATTAGCTCAACAAACCAAGCTTGGGTACATGAAGGCACTTCCTATAGATTTGGTTTAAATTGAGCAATTATTAAAGTAACGCATCAGTGGACAATGAAACGCCACTAGAGAGGCTCTTTAAATGAACAGCTTTATTGGAAAACACCTCTGACTGTTACAAAGTCGTCACTGACGCTGACATCTACATCAATGTTTAATAAAATTCTCCATGGAGAAAACTAAAATATATATATATATATATATATATATATATATATATATATATATATATAAATATATATAAATTCATTAAGCTAAAAAATATATTAGCCAATTAATTAAAACAAAAGCTCATTGCTAGACCTGAATCATGTGAATATCCCTAAATTGCTGTTACAATAAAAACAAGGAACTGTATAATGTGTATAATGCAGTCAAAGGGATGCTGTTACCGTATGTAAAATTATAATATATATTATATGCTATGGCACATTTGCACTTTTTGCACACCACGGAAATGTGAACTTTGAACTGTGATTTTGCACATTATTCTGCACAATGTCTTTCTACATTCCATTTAAATTAGTTTTTTATTTTATTATATATATATATTTTTTTTTATTTAATTCTTTTATTATTTGTACATAATGTAAATTTAAAATTCTTTTCACAGCTACGGTATAGGTTTTTATCATTATATTTCTAATTTGTAAAATAAATAAATAAATAAATAAATAAAAAGTATTTTATTTCATACTTTAAATTATTACTGATAACTCAACTTTTCATATTTAAAATTATTATTATTATTTTTTTTATCATACTGTGTATGTGACAAATAAATATCAGTCAGATTTGAGAAACTTAACAGTGATGGTAGAAACGGAATTTTATTTATTTATTTATTTATTTTATACAGTATTTATTGTAGTATACAGAATTTCATTCGATATAACGATTATTTATTTAGACTGTTAATCATTAAAATGATGCCGGAATTGTGCAACGTGTTGCATATGACT
>JAAGKR010002564.1:32204-65644 GCA_011419295.1 Clarias macrocephalus | reverse complement strand
AACTTTGAACTGTGATTTTGCACATTATTCTGCACAATGTCTTTCTACATTCCATTTAAATTAGTTTTTTATTTTATTATATATATATATTTTTTTTTTATTTATTTATTTAATTCTTTTATTATTTGTACATAATGTCTATATATATATATATATATATATATATATATATATATATATATATATATTTCTAATTTGTAAAATAAATAAATAAATAAATAAATAAAAAGTATTTTATTTCATACTTAAAATTCTTACTGATAACTCAACGTTTCATATTTAAAATTATTATTACATTTTTTTTATCATACTGTGTATGTGACAAATAAACATCAGTCAGATTTGAGAAACTTAACAGTGATGGTAGAAACTGAATTCTATTTATTTATTTATTTATTTTATAAAGTAGTAAAAAAAAAAACAGGAAAAGTAAAATTGTAGTATACAGAATTTCATTCGATATAACGATTATTTATTTAGACTGTTAATCATTAAAATGATGCCGGAATTGTGCAACGTGTTGCATATGACTATATTGTGTTCAACTATAAAATAAACTCTTTAGATGGCTTAAAATGAAAATACCAAAATAAGTTACGAAACAGTCTTTGTTGAAGACTGCTGTCTAATTGAACAAGGGTCGTTCAGATCAAACCGGGACTTTTTAGTGCGCAGAAAAACAGAACATGGGTAATTAACTAAACTTAAAACTACTTTTATTTCTCCATATAATCCCCTGCTATACTAATGCACTTATCTCTGAGTTTCACTAGTGCTTACATTCTGTAAATGTCAGTCGGTTTTATGCCTCCGTGCACAAGAACTGTCATCACAGATCGCACCCTGTATATTTGTATTTATTTAATATGTTTATATCATCCGTCCTAATAATAAGAAGGAGAAATTTTAGGTATAATATACTTTATGTACATCGGCAGAGTGCTTGAAATGCCTTAACACATTTATTAAAAAGGTGCTTTGCTTAATAGCTCAGCAAATTATAAAGATATGAGCGTGTAGTGTAGCACGTCTACTGTTTGCTCTGTCTGGGGCAGATAACACGATCCGCTTATTCATATTCAGAGACACTTGAATAATTAATATTTCAGATAATTACCATTTGAGTTTAACTTTTGAAAAGAATTTTATGAGCCTTGTGTGTGTGAGCGTGTGTGAGCGAGAATCACGGCCACAGCTGGTTGCCTGCCTCTGCTGTCTGCTTTGTCTTGCTGTCGACAGCACATCCTGCCTTTATGGCCTTCTTTCAGTCACACCCATCGCTTAATTGCGCGTTACGTAAGTCTGCTTTCGGAGAGACCGTCCTGCTTGGCGGTCCGCACTGGACACCATGATGACAGCGCAGACAGATTTGTTTCACTTCATTCCGTCACACATTGGTGCCTACTGTCTGGTGCGACAATAGCGAGCAGGATTCATCTCTATATGAATGTCGATAATTTTTGTAGTTATTAAGCAGAATAAAGCATGCTGCTCTTTGATTTCCCTAGACGTCTTTTTTTTTTTTTTTTTTTTTAAACATTCTGAAAGATGAATGCGTTTCTCAGAGGATTAAAGCACCCTAGGCATTTTCACACTCATTGTGTTTGCTCTCTTGTTGTATTCACAGTCTGCCCTGCCACGTCTGCGCTATTTACCCTGCAGAGGTTCAGGTAAACAAGCAGCCTATTCAACCCCATGCTGCTCCTAATTACACAGCCAAACTAATGGCAGGATCCATTAGCAGACGCCGAGCCGATCGGCCGGTGTGTACCCTGCGTAAGTGTTGTCGGCAAGAATGCGTCAAGCGCATGCTGATGAGGGATGTGTGGATATGTGTACTGGGTTCCTGTGGGGCTCTTGGGAAGTCCCGCTGATTGTGTCTGCACACAGTGGTGAGGGCCATATTAATGCAGAAGGACCCGGAACGTGTCGGAGCACCCGTGGTGCGCGGAGCACAGCGATGCTTACCCAGGAAAAGCCTTAATTCCCCAAACATGCTGAGATGTGGTGTGCGAGTATTGCTAGGAGATGAAATCTCGGGCTCCCCTTTCACCCCTAAAGTTTCTGAACAGCTTTCATGCTCCCTCTCAATCACACAAATAGATAAGTCGCAAACTGAGCCAGACCAGACAGTCTGGCTTCCGGCTGTGGATAATGCTGTTAGATGGATTGTTTCCTCGGTTGCGCAGTCTGATATAGGCTTTTAGCAAAAGCGTGCTGTAGATTACAATCTGCTCTAAGTGATATTCGATACGGAATTCTTTTTTTTTCAGCAGCAGGTAACTGCTCTAATTGCTTTAGTGCAATTCTTAGCACTTCTTCCCGGAGCCTTCGGCCATCAAACGGAAAAAAAAAAAAAGGAATAAAACCTATGGATAAAGTATAAGGAGATATGTGCTCATGTAGAACGTATGATAAAAAGACCTTAAAGCTATAGCTCATATTCGCCTGGTCTGAATGTATGGCGGCATGGTGGTGTAGTGGGTAGCACTGTCGCCTTACACCTCCAGGGTCCGGGGTCGATTCCCGGCCAGGTTTGATTCCCGTCTCTGTGTGCATGGAGTTTGCATGTTCTCCACGTGCTTGGTGGGTTTCCTCCGGGTTTCCTCCCACAGTCCAAAAACATGTAGGTTAGGTTAATTGCCGTTCCCAAATTGGCCGTAGTGTGTGAATGAGTTTGTGTGTGTGTGTGTGTGTGTGTGTGTGTGTGTGTGTGTGTGTGTGTGTGTGTGTGTGTGTGTGTGTGTGTGTGTGTGCGCCCTGCGATGGATTGGCACCCTGTCCAGGCTGTACCCCACCTTGTGCCCTAAGTCTCCTGGGATAGGCTCCAGGCCCCCCCGTGACCCTGGATACAAGATTAAGCGGTATAGAAGATGAGTGAGTGAGAACAAATGTTTTACTGCGAGATCCTGCAGGATACAACTTAAAACTTGGACAACCTCAGCAGCAACCTCATTTCCCCTCTCGTCTGTTCCAACCACTCAGCCTTCAGCATCACCAGTATACTAGCACAGTATACTAGACACAGCATCACCAGCTTGATCATCTGTCATCATCGTCACCTGTTAGATGCATTTTATGCTTGAATAATTCACAGGTCACTGTGTGGTTTAACAAGCAAAAAACATTACTCTGGAACTGCTAAGCTACAGGACTGAAAATGAGTCATTCAGGAAGCCTGGAGAGCTATTCCTCAAAAATACATTAAAAAAAAAAAAAAGAATATATGAAGAAATGAGTTGTGACTCAATACTTTTGCATAGCATTTTTTTTCCTCCTTTTGCTTATGTACTGTACGTGCTGATGTCTGGCGAACAAGTAACTAAATGTCTCTCTATCCAGATATCATTTATTGTGTTTTTGTTTTGTTTGCTTAGCCTTCCTAACTTTAAAGTGATGACAATTGCACTTGATTTTATAAAAGTACCAAAGTACCACAAGAACACAATGCGAAAGCTGACCTGACAAATGGACAGAAAGAAAAAAAAAAAAAAAGGTCCTCGGGTCCCTGGCTCTCGTTGCAGCTCCTGAGCCGCTCAGCTCAGTTGATTGAGGTTCTCTGTGAACTTCGGGAACTTCGACACAACGCTGCACACCACCAACTGATTTGATTAACAGAAACATTCCTCTACTGTATATTTTGTAGTTTGACACGCCTATAGACAGTGCACTGTTCATCAGACCAAAGTGCCTGAGGCTCGTCTAAAGGATTGGAACAGCCTTAAAAGCCTCGTAGATCAAAGTACATAAGCAGAAGCAAGAGGCAGAACACTGTGCGTCCTCAGTTCTGTTATTATATCAAATTGAAGTGCATGAGTGAGTATTGGACGACACGTACCTCTGGCTTTGATCCGAGTGCGGCTTTGTGCTTTGGTGGTGGCATTGTATGAGAGGGATCTTGGGCGCGAGTGTGTTAAAGTGCACATTTTGGACACATTCCAGGATTGTTTTCAGCATAATGTATTACAGGAGAGAACAACTTAGCGTGTATTTATTCCAACACTTGGACAGGAGCACTGCGGGAAACTATAAAGCTTAAAACATTACTCATGAATGAAGTGGTCATTTCATTAATCTATAAACCGACTAAAGGCACCTAAATCTGTCTTCAGAAACTGCAAATCCCCAGTGTGATAAAACTCGTACATGCGGACTGCTAAGAATTAACACAGAATAAGTGGCATAGGCAGCCATCCCAATTGAATCTAAATTCTTAGCACTTATTCCTGCTTGACAGACATCCCAGATGACTGCGGAAATGGCAATGAGAAACTTGGAGGCGTTTCAGCAGTTTCCATGATTTGTGCTGATAGAAAATTTATTTTAAGTACCAAATCCAAATCCTAAAACTCCCATTCACCTTGTCATATATACTGAATGTATCAATTTGCTTAATAATTGGTCTTATAAATGGTTCCTTTACAGCTAAATAACACAATTATCTACTTATGCAAATGTAAAATAGTCCAATGCGGTCTCAGACTTTTGGACCCCACTCAACATATCTCCTGATCAGCCATAACGTTAAAACTGCTGACTGATGTCCAGTTAAGAACTTTGACGATCTTGTTACAGCGCCACCTGTCAAGAAATTGGATACATTACACAGTCTTCTTGAGGTTGTTGTGTTAGAACCAGGAAGAATGGGCAAGCATAAGAATCTGTGTGATCCAAATTGTAATGGCTAGACGTCTGCATCAGGGCAACTCCATAACATCGGGTCTTGTTTGGTGTTCCTGATATGGAAAACGTTGTCCAAAGGAAGGACAACTGGTGCACCGGCATGACAGGGTCTTGACAGCCAATGGGGGTGTTAGCGTGTTCTGATCCCACAGTAGAGCTACTGTAGCACAAAATGCTCATTCACAACCTACTCACTCATTGTCTATACCGCTTTACCTTGGGTACAGGGTCATGGGGGGAGGGGGGCGGGGCCTGGAGCCTATGCTAGGAAACTTAAGGCATAAGCCAGGGTACACCTCCATCGCAGGGCACACATACTGTATACACACACTCACACGCTCATTCCCACACTAGGGGGGTCATTTGGAAATGCCTATTACCCTAACCTGCATGTCTTTGGACTGTGGGAAGGAACCGAGCACCCCACCAAGCACAGGAAGAACATGCACACAGACCTGAGGTCGGGGCACAGAATGCTGAAAAAGTCAATGCTGGTTAAGTCAGAATACACAGTGCTGACAACACACCAGCCGAGGCTGTCCGTACTGACCCCTGTCCACCACCAGTCGTGCCTACAATGTAGAAGAGTGGACAGCTGGGTGCACGTCCATCACATGCCTGGGGAAGAGGTGGCAAAAGCACCCACAAAGGACCAAAAATTTCACAGCTAGAAATAATGCCTTGGAACCAGATACATTACCACAGCACACCTCCAAAGGTCTTGTGGAGGGCATGTCTCGATGGCTCAGAGCTGTTTTGGCAGCACAAGAGAACCTTTCAAATATTAAACAGGTGGTTGTAATGTTTGTTTGTTTCATTTACTTTAAGTGCTGCTTGTCAGACTACGTACCTCCGAGTGCTGTTAAAGTGGGAAGATGTGTGCTGTCTTTTGAACCCGAACTGTACCAGATTTGGGCAAGTTTACGACTGGTGTGAGGATTACAGAGAGAGGAGAAAGAAAGGAGATCGTAAGGAAATGACAGGCTCAAAAGGTAAGCATGAGAAGAATTTGGCACCTAGACACAACTGGGCTGAAAGTATGTAGTGAGCTGGAGGCTGAGCGGTTGACAGGCAAGCGGTGGTGGCATAACTGAAATATGTTTTATTTTTTTATTTTTCCAGACACATTCTGAACATTTTGCTAAATTTACTCAATATTTAAGAAACTTCTTCAGGATTCTTTCACAGCAAGGTGGTTGAATTTTTCTTACAGTTTCTGCTCATATCTCAAGTCACCAGGTATTGATTTAGCAGTAAGTTGAGAAAGAGCTATAAGACGTTACATTGATCCGGCGCTGTCCTGTAACTTCATCTGGCTCACCACCGCGGGATATTCATTACAGAAATGACTCATCATCAAACATCCGACTGTCTGCGTGATTAATATTTCCACCTGGAGGTTACGCAGCAAATGTCACGGTATTCAAACCGCTCTGAGGAGAGGTTACACCGCAGAGAAGTGCCACATGCAGCTCTGAGCTTCGGTGCTGTGCCTCTTCTTATCATTGTTCCTGACAAGGTAATAGCATACACCCTGAAAGTGGCACAGAAATAAGGCTCAAAGGTTTTTTTTTTTTTTTTTTTTTTTTTTTTCATTTAGAGCTCATATCCATGAACCCCTGGAGCTCAGAATATGCAAAACCTTCCATCAGACTTTTTAAGATGTCAAAGTGTGGTACTATATGATATCTGGGGGAAAAAAAAAAATCTGACTTCATTTCAATAGTATTTGAGTTGAAGGTGCAAGCAAAATGCTGTAAATAATTAAAACGCGACAAATTAGAGCATGACTTTTTTGGAAACGTGTCTCAAAAAGGATTTATTTGATCCCTTTTTAAGAATATATATAGGGATTTTTAACACTTAATTTTAATTCCTTTATTACAAGGGGCGTTCAAGTCAAACTGGGACTCCCACATGTCTGGGACTCGTGATGGAATTTCTTGTGCATGAAAGTATAACGCTGATGAGACTCTTAGTTTAAGACGATCTTGAAGTCGTTTCCGTCAACATCCGGCGAGTGGAGTTCTCGATCCTTGAACTTGCTAAATTGTCTGTCTGTGCGAAATGTACACAATAATTTATGAACCATCCTCTTCAAGCCATTCCCACATGTTTGGGCCATTAAAGGGGTTCCTGGGAGACCGGCGTCTCAGACATGAAACAGGAAAAAAAAAATTCTATTGTACCTTGATGGTAACCAAGCAGTAGTGAAATGCTGGAAAAAGCGCATTAGTGTAGAAGGGGATTATATAGAGAAATGAAATTAGTTTTTACTCTTATAACTGTGTTCTGTTATTTTGCACAATCAAATCTCTTGGTTTGACTTGAACGCCCCTTGTAGTTTTTAATTCTTCACATCAAAGTGGTGAAATGTTTAGTCTGGGACTATCACAATTAACATAACGGTAAATTAAAGGGTCTGTGGCATTTAATCTCTTAGTAAATGATAAGACAAAAGTCAACTAATTTGATTGAATCTGTGTTCTCTATGTAAAATTCCAACTGTAGCCCACCGAAACTGTTACTACAGTACTAAAGCGTGAATGAATGAATGAATAGACTTTGAGCTTTAAGTATGTACAAATCAGTATATATGAGCTATCATGCTTGGTGGGTTTCCTCCTGGTACCTTCTCCGGGGTTTCATCCCACAGTCCAGAGACATGTAGATTACGCTAATGGCATTACCAAATTGTTTGTAGTGCCCAAGTGAGTGAGCGTCTGACCGTATGTGTGAGCTCTGTGATGGATTAGCATCCCGTCCAGGGTGCACCCCGCCTCGTGCCCTGAGTCTCATGGGATGGGCTCCATGCCTCCCAAGACCCTGTATACAGGATAAAGCGGTATGTACCCAGGTTATGGGCATGGTACTGTACTGTACTGTACTTTCACTAACTGAGCAAAGATAAGCAAATTATTTTGGTGTGATGTTTCTGAAATGTCACTCAATTAGTATGAATTCCTTCTTTATACAATTGTTGTGTAAAAATTACGGTACTGTTGGTGCCTACAGCCAAATCGCAGCCATTTTTTCCCTTTACAACGTCTTTGCTTTGACTCTGTTTGCTCACAAAGCAGTGATTCTACAACAACACTCATTTAGAGGGTTTGTTAAAGCCAATCATCTATTCATTCCCTCTGATTCTATACACACACACACAGCCACACACACCCAGTAATTATTCCAGTCAGTAATTGCATCTCTGGTCCTGTTTTCTTAATGAAATCTACCATCCTGTCATTCATTTCTGTCCAGTTCTCCTCCTCCTCTAAACTCATGTCTAAATACTTTCCCTAATAAGTGATCTAATATTCACAAATCCAGTTCTGCATTTTGTAAATCTGGGCACTTCGGTTCCCTTTTTGCCAACCAGTGCACCGGTATTTTATTATTTCTTTTCCCCCTGCACATCTCTGTCCTTCCATGCCAACCCACAGTTTCCATGGCAACACCGACTTTGAGGGGCGTCTCACATCAGCAGCATGAGCAGATGTGAGTGTTGTGTGTGTGTGTGTGTGTGTGTGTGCGTGCATGTGTGTGTGTGCGCGTGTAGCTCAGTCTGCACGGCAACCCACCTCTCTGCCAGACACCACGCATGAGAGGAAAGAAAAAGAAAAAACATTTATTTACAGATGTGCTGGATTGAGTGCCAGTGTATTGTTGGATTTTTTTTTTCCTTTTTCTTTCCTTTTTATTAAAAGACACATGAGCTGAGTGTTTTCGTGTCTGTGCTGCTTCCTGTCCAGGGCTTCCTGAGCCGAAGGTTGAAAGGCTCCATCAAACGCACCAAGAGCCAACCCAAGCTCGACCGCAACAGCAGCTTCAGGAACATCCTTCCGGCCTTCAAGAGCGCCGACAATGACAGGTAAACCAAACACACACAGAAAAACACACACTCGATTGCTGGCGTATGTGCATTCATTCATTCATTCATTCATTCATTCATTCATCCATTCAGAGCTTTGCTGTATTTAATAGCTGTATAAGGAAATCGGCATTTGTTAGGATAAAGATTTATTTGTCTTTTGTTTTTTTTTTCCTTCAAATTATCCGGGAATCCTAACATGTTGAATTGCATAGCAGAGATCAGAACATTAAAAATGAAACTCATTGAGCTGCCTTTGAGCTACTTCTATTCCTGTTATTCAAAACCTTAATGAAAAGCAGACGTTTCACGTTTACTAAAAAGTTTCCTCCGCTTGTTGTCTTTCCCTTTCCACGTCGATTTTATCCCCCACATTAGGCCCGAAAACATTGAGCGTCTTTATTACCGCTTTTAGCAATCTTCAGAACGACTTATTACAGTAATAAAGCCTTTGAGTCATTTCTCGCGGATGAATCGAGCTCCGAGTGTGAGAAGGGAATTGGATCACTCTCAGGATGAATGGTCCAGCTGGAGTCTAATTTGTGTGATATAGCCTGTGAAATACGTCTATCCCTTTCTCAACAGCACCCGAGAGCTTTGGACGAGCGTTGTCCCACACAGGATTTCTTATCGTGCAGGGTGTAGCGTAAAATGCTGATTTATACCTGGATATATATATATATATATATATATATATATATATATATATATATATATATCATGTCCTGGTTTGCAGCAAGCATAAATTAATTCAGTGGGAGACCATAACTATGCTTCAGAGTTCTATTAAAAATGATGATAATACAAATAATAAAGAATACAAAGGCGTTCAAGTCAAACCGGGACTTCTGATTGCACAGAATAACAGAACGCCATTATGCAGTACCTTTATTTCTCTATACTGATGCACTTGTTCCAGCATTTTCACTAGTGCTTGAATGCCAGCAAGATAGAACGCTATCTCAATACGCCAGAGCCACGATCGGACCTTCACATCTAAAACGCTGGCCTCTCAGGAACTCCTTTAATGGCTCAATCATATAAAAATGGGTTGAGATGATGTCAGGACTGTACAGGGATTTTTGGCAGTAACTCTCAGACGAGTTCCTGTAATGTGCAAGTGGTGTTGGTAAATGATCGTGCGTACAGATCCCACAGACAGATGTGTCTCTGTGCATCTTTCAAGGATCAGGCGTTCCACTTGTTAAAGGTTTACAAATACAACTGCACGGATGTAGAGCCTACTTTAAAACTTACTCCTTCATTCATGAGAAATTTTGTCACAAGTCCCAGTTTGACTTGAACGCCCGTTGTATAATGATGGTGTTTAGTCAACGGTTTGAAGGCTGCTATTATTTTCTGTTATTTGGTACAAGCTAGCAAAAGTTCCGGTTTGACCTGAACGCCCTACAAAACAACCGTGTGCAAAAACTCAGCAGAAGGTTCTCATGTTCTCCGAAACGCCTCGCTGTAACTCATTCATACAGTGCATTCATTCATCTTTAGTATCTCCTTCATCCAGGTCACTATCCACGATCCTGGTGGACCTGGAGTCTGTTCCTGGAATACCGGGTTGGAAAACACCCTGGTGGTGATCATATGCCAATCTATCACCACACACATTAACACACTCATTCACACCCAGGGGCAATTTAGCAAAGCCAATCCTTCATTCTGCCATGTAGGATAAATATTCTGACAAGCAGTAGTTTGAAGGACCATAATGTCCAGAAAACGTTCTGCTAAGCTAAAATGGTTAGCTGTAAAAAAATAAAAAAATAAATAAATAAAAAAAAAAAAAAATTAAAAAGGGGGGAAAAAAGTTCTAGTAAAAATACTTCCTTATGACAGCGCAGTTAATCATCGTGATGAATGCTGGCTTGAAATTAATGCTACAAATTGAAATAGACTAGTACATTTCTGGCGTGTCACTTCCATCCATGGAACCTATTAAAGTGATTGACTGTTTGAATCCAGTTTCAAAAGCATAGACGAGTCCAGTGCAGTAAAGCATCAGGAAATCACCAGTCTACTGTCTACTGCGCACAAGTGTTTGGGAGCAGATCAACACACCGCTGTTCTGAAAGTTGGACGCCGGCCACGTTCATTCAGTGTTGCAGTACATGCATCACTTCACACGTTACGAGCTCATACACCCATGTTAGCTTTATACACTGTCTAGGTGTTCTGAAAGTGTGACCCAGATGTTTTCACACAGTGAAGTCTACTATAATGTTTGCATAGTGTTCTCTACAAAAGCACAAATTTAATGTACAGAATACAAACATGAATGGATTTTCACGGATGTCATTTCAAAAAGGGCGTCACGGTGGCTTGGTGGTTAGTACTGTCGGCTTGCACCTTCAGGGTCCGGGTTTGATTCCCACCTCGGGGTCTGTGTGCGTGGAGTTTGCATGTTCTCCCCGTGCTTGGTGGGTTTCCTCCGGGTACTCTGGTTTCCTCCCACAGTCCAGAGACATGTAGATTAGACTAACTGGCATTCCCAAATTGCCGGTAGTGTGTGAGTGAGTGTGTGTGTGTCCCGTACAGGGCATACCCCGCCAGGATAGGCTCCAGCCCCCAGTGTCCATATATATATTTACATATATATGTATTTGTTTACACACACAATATAACGAGAACTCACAGGATTGGGACTAAACAGCTGCGTGGCCATAAGAAAACCATTTGTTAGTGAGACTAATCAGTAAAGATTGGACTTTGGAGCAACGGGACATGATCACGTGGTCCTGATTGACCTTATTCCAAGTGATGTGTTTGTCAGGGTAGGAAGGGAAGCGCAGGAAGCGATGTACTCATCATGCATAGTGTCTACTGTATAAGCCTCTGGAGGCAGTGTTATGATCTGGGTTCGCTTCAGTTAGTCAGGCTCAGCAACATTATGTGGTCAGCTGACGACCTTAACATGCTGAATGACCAGGGTATCACATCTACAGTATGGACCTACAAGACTACAGACGTCCAAAGGAAAAACCATGATATCTTTGATATCTCTTGCATCCTAACAGCTTTTTAAAGGAACCCTTGACATTCTAGCTTGTTGCTGAGATGCGTTATGCTTCATGTTCATGCTTTCTCTTCATGATCTTGGATCATATACAGTATGGAAATGAAGCTTTGTATGAATGTAAATAGACGCATTATACCGACTGTACTGTAGCAGATCAGTGTAATGGTAAATTAAAATAATCTGTGATTGTTCTTTAGTTTTTATTTATCAACTCTACTATAAAGCTTGCGGTAATGATGGTCTAAATGAAAAAAAAGTTTTAGTTTTTTTTTTTTGTTTTGTTTTGTTTTTAGAGACCGTCCATCAGTCCCTGACTGGTGCAAAAAAAATCTTTCCCGTCTTAACGCATCTGGACGAGGTGTCTGCCTGCGAAGTCTAAAAATGCGTAGGTAGGAGGTTATTATGGCTTGAGGTAGGAATGAAGAGCAACACCGATTTTGCTGGAAATAAAACCGCAGGTCCAGCTGTTAAAAAAAAAAAAAAAAAAAAAGAAGAAGAGTTTAAGCATACAACCACAGGATGAAAAAAAAGTCTTGCCTTCACTTGTCAAATCATGAAACTTAAACAAATGTGCGCAGAAAAGTTCCGAACAGACCGACAAACCGATTTTTTTTTCCTACTGATTGCTGTCCTGTTTTTATCCTGATACTGTGTGTGTATGTGTGTTTGTGTGTGTGAGAGAGAGAGACAGAAAGAGAGAGAGGCTTCTGTCTTTTCATTTCACACACTGACTACTTGCCGGAGACGCAGGGGGAGACGCCGAGAGGTACGTCTCTTATAGAGATTTGTTATCTGGCATCTGTTTTTATAGGAATAGTAATGGCAGGAGGCTCGTCACTGTCAGGGAGGAATCGTGTCGGCTTTCAGGGGAACAGAAAGAGAACAGAGGTCTGCACGCGAGAGAGAGAACGTCGGATGTGTCCCGAGATCTCAGCCCTCATTACACTTTGACTGGGAGTCAGACAGTCGGAAACCTGGGTGGCGTTTTGTAACAGGGTCGTGTGTATGTGTAAGTCATGCCTTTGTGTGTGTCTGTGTTATCAGACATGGTTGGCTAACACGCCGGGTTTAGACTGGGCCATGTTTGTGTGTGTGAGTGAGTAAGCTGATGGTCTCATGAGTGACCCTTTTTTTGTGAAGGATCAGGACGTTACCTATAGCTCTGACACCATTAATTAACAAGAAATGTCTAGTTAGCCGGTTTAAGCCTTTCACACACAGCTTCAAAAAATATACCACATGATGTAAATTACTCAACTGTAACTTTTAAACTCATAACAGCATTTTGGGTTATTTTTGTCTACTTTTGTGCAAGTGTTTGTAAGGTCTGATGTATTATAATTAATTAATGGTACCACAATGGCATAGTGTTTAGCACTGTCGCCACGCACCAAAGGGATGAGGGTTCAAGTCCCGCCTCGCGTCTGTGTGTGGAGTTTGCATGTTCTCCCCGTGCTTGGCGGGATTCCATCCGGGTTCCTCCCACATTGTGACGTGTGTGTGGGTGTGTGTGCCCTGTAATGGATTGATACCTAAAGTCTCCTGAGATAGGCTTCAGGCCACCCCCCCCTCCCCCCGTGACCCTGCACAGGATAAGTACAATAAGTAAAAAAGATGCATGAATTATTTATTTATTTATTTATTTATTTATTTATTTATTTATTTTCACACTGTGAACTTTTTATCTTTTTAAACAATTAGCCTTCTGACACCCAATCGTCGGAAAGAAGAGTCGTTCCATTTCACTTCAAGTTCACTCCGATGTGCAACACAGCTAAAAACAGTGATCCTCAATTTTATAGTTTTTTCCCCCGTAGATTTTCCTGTAATTGATTCTTCTCCACCATTCTTTTTTAAATAGTAAGCAACTTCAAACAGGCAAAGCAATTTCCCTCTGAGGTTAATTAAGCTCTTTGAATCTGGAATATAAAGATCACCATTGAGCCAAAAGCGGAAAAACAAAACAGAAAATCTTTTTTAAAAGAATTAACATCATTTAAAGGATACCTATTATGTAAAATTCACTTTTTTGTTATATTTCGACATTTCCGAAGGGTCTGTGCACTGTGCATGAATACACACAAGAATAGATTATTATTTTATTTTTTAATCGGATTTTTTTTTATTTTTCCCCATGTTTATATTGCCCGAGTTTAAACAAGCCCAATTAGATTTGCCCTCCTGTTGTGACTTCATATAAGATACACCTCTCCTGCCTTTTTCTCCGAAGGGGCGTGGCTCAGGAATAGCTCATTTACATAAACACTGACATGGCGCATTCTGAGAAGGAGTGAAATAGAGTGAGCAAGACACTCACTGGGTGACCGTTAATATGGGACCTTTAAGGTTTTGCTTAAAGATATTTTAAAATAAAGATTATTTGAGATATTCCAATAACTAAAATAATGCATATTTTCCAGTATGATTTATTAACACCAAATAAAAAACACAGTAAAGTTTTAGGCTTTTAATTTTTGTAAAAACTTGTAGTGTTAAAAGTTTTTTTTTTTTAATGAAAGAAATCAGCTTGCATCATGTAGCCACCCTAAAATCAGGAAATTTTGAAGGAATATCATCACTTAATTTTGTAAGACGTCAATCAAATGTGTTTATGAACCCAATGTTTTTATTTTTTTTTATTTTTTAATACAGGTATAAAATCCATATGAGAGTCCATTTACTCTGGAAAAAATGTAATTTAGAAAAAGCCACACTTAATACAATGTCATAAAAGTAATCCAGATTATTATTATGAATCATGTTCATAATAATTTATGCATGAAATGGTTTGATTTGTTGACATTTCATAAAAGTGAGAGTGTGCAATATTTGTACACTGAATGCATCATGAACTTGTTAAACTCGGATTTGCACAACTTTTTTTTTTTTTTTTTATAACGTGCTCTAGCTATTTGACTTTACTGTTAAAAAAAGATTGTCTAGAAACGAGCTCCAGCGAGCAGGTCGACCCGGGGTGCAGCTCAGGATGAACAGACGCAAACCTTTTAGCGTTCGAAAAAGCTGTTTGCCGCTCGACTGATTTTTGCTGGAGCAAATGAAAACCGCTGACTGACGTCGCCTTTAGACAAAAAAGCATTATAACCAGGGTCTTAAAAGCGAAAATATACACTTAGCCTCGGGAGGTATGAATGCTTGTCAGATGGAATGGAATATTAAGCTTGAGCGATCGATTTTCCCTCCGTATCCTAACAGCGGTGATCCAGCTGTCCTCCTCAGACCTGTGCGTTTAAAGCGAGCGACCTGCGGCGGGTTTGGACTCGAGATGGGC
The DNA here is from genome assembly GCA_011419295.1 of Clarias macrocephalus. NCBI lineage: Eukaryota > Metazoa > Chordata > Actinopteri > Siluriformes > Clariidae > Clarias > Clarias macrocephalus. Next base: position 50,773 of record JAAGKR010002564.1, on the reverse strand, counting down.
CGAGCTATTTCTGGAAATCTCCTTCCCCAGTAGGGTGGCACGTATCATTTCAGAGTTTTTCTTTTCCATAAGACAAAGCATGCTCCATCTCTGAGTGCCGCTTGGCCTCTTCACTAGGAGAGGCAGAATCCAGCGCCGTGGGGTTTGTGCATATATACTGTATATAAAGATGATCCTTATTTACACCCAAATATTCTTATTTACAGTATACCACAGAGCTAAATAGCACAGAAAGCCTGAAATTATGGTTACAACCGTCATGTATATTGTGGACGTTCCGCATAAAGCAACCAGTTTTTAAAACCGTCTAAGGATTTCTGTATGGAGACTTTTGATTGGATTTAGCATGTTTGGAAGGAGTCTCCAGTGTCAGTATTTTGGAAAATCAGACGTGAGTTTAAGGTTTTAAAATGGTAGGAGCGGAGCCCTTCACTGTGTGTGGGGTCACAGTAAGCTTTTTTAACTTCAAATAAGAAGGTAAGAAAAACCAGAAACTAATGACTGTTTGTAGCGTTAACAGTGCTGGACACTTTTATGTCACATACACATGTATCTTTATTACAGTCTCATGAGCCAGGGATCAAGATATCACATAAAAGTGATTTTTACAGTAGTTTGGAAGTGCAACTTTTGGTGTTACATATCAGCCATAACATTAACATCACCATTGGGTGAACTAAACAACATTATATACCAAAGTATATATAAGGCAAAGTATCCAATTGAGCATCGATATGATGTGCTAGACAAAAAAACCTGATCCACAGAGGCCCCACATTGCAACTTACAGCATTTAAAGGATCTCATGCTAATATCTCAGTGCCAGGTACCAGAGCACTCCTCCTGGGGTCTTGTGGAGAAATGCATCGAGGGATCCGATCTGTTTTGGTGGCACGAGGGGAATCAAAAACGTAAATGATTTGAATATTATGGCTGATCGCAGGATGTATATCTTAGTAAATGATGATAGTTAAAATAGACGAAGGATTATCTAATTTTTGTCATTAGTAAATACTTATATAACGTATATCTACAGTATATGAGGCGGCATGATGGCTTTATGGTTAGTACTGTCACCTTGCACCTTAAGGGTCCGGGTTCGATTCCCATCTCAGATCTGTGTGCATGGAGTTTGCGTGTCTCCTCGTGCTTAGTGGGTTTCCTTCTGGTTTCCTTCACTCAGTCCAGAGACATGCAGATTAGGCTAATTAGTGTTCCCAAATTGCCTGTATGAGTGAGAATGTGTCAGAAAGTGTTCCGCAGTTGATAGACACCATATTCAGGTTGTACCCCACCTTATGCCAAGTCTCCTGGGATAGGCTCCATGCCCCCCGCAAGCCTATATACTGTACAGTACAGGACAAACCGGTATAGATGATAAGTGTGTGAGTATGAGAAATAAATTTCCATCTTTGTAGAAATAAACAGTTGAAATGAGCAAACACGTCCATGAATATACTACACACTCATCTGGAAATGATTTAGTAAGCATATAATCTCATATCTAATATAAACATTCCAGATAGCTTTAATGTCTAACGTATCATTTTGTCCTAAGAAGTTACAGTTGATGCTACACGTGCAACTAGTGTTTGCTTGAAACGTTTATAATTTCACTCGTTTTCAGAGATCCGTGACACATCTGTGCACTATTCAGTGCCAACAAGCTGCTCCAGATTTTGGAGTAAATCACACAATGCACTGAATGCAGCGTAAGTGTTCTCCAAAGGGTTAGCCACATTTGCAGTATAACTTCCTGTCATCACATTAGGGGATGTGTGTGGTGGCATGGGAAAACCCTTCAGATGGTGACACTTTGACATTTCCTACTGTTCCTACAATTACAGGATTTCCTGAACTTTCGCTCTTTCACATGTGTCTTAACCGCATGATCTGATTACCTTCAAAAGTGCGATGTGAGAAAATTGTATTTAAGGATTTTATTCTGAGTGCAGCGCAGGAGAATCGCTGACATTTTCAAAGCGGGTATCTGATTCCAATCTGAATTCAATGAGGCCTGTATCTGTTTGACTAGAGAGCATAGAGGAATTATCAATTTGACAGAGCAGTCTGAGTGCCCATGCTGACCCCTACCCACCAGGGGCACATGAGCATCAGGACGGGACAATTGTGTATGTGACGTTCCTGGGCAAAACATGGCACCAGGGTGCACTATGGGAACAAGCCGGTGTAGGCAGTGTGATGCTCTGGGCAATGTCAATGTTTAAGAATCAAAATGATAAGATTGTTTCTGATGAGCAAGCCAAGGGTGACGGTGGCAAGGAAAAACTCCCTGAGATGGCAATAGGAAGAAACCTTGAGAAGAGCCAGATTCCACAGGGAACCCATCCTCATTTGGGTGAAACGAATAGCAGGGATCGATCTGCATTCATACCGCGTGTTAGGCGGCTGGAAGTTCAATGCAACAGTTGAAGTTAATATTCAAGTAATAATTATAAACATGCAATGATCGAATGGAGAAATGCATGACAAAACAATCTACTGATTGGTAAACTTCTTGCAGAAGCAATCCTATCGTGAGCCCTGTCTGCTCCTATAGTGGTGACCGTGTCCTTTTTCTCCTTTTCAACTTGGCTAGTGCAACTGGCTATCGCATGCTTCGGCAAAATGTCTTCCTTGTGTTTCTAACACGCCCAAAGTGAATGAGTGCAATTGCCATTTGTCATAGATTATATACGATGTTACACTAGGTAGTTATGGTTACTTACTGATGTCCAGCGTTCTCCAGTAAGTGCAATAAAAATAGCTACTGCCAACTGCCTCAATTTCAAAGCCTTTTCAGTGTAATACAGTTCATGTATTCTTGTGAAAATAGTTCCCCATGAAGGTAGCTTCAGCACACACAACTTTGATTTTATCCAAACTTCCATCTAGAAGCTATTTATATTGAAACTCGCCATTCAGCACACCGGGTGATGTTTCCTCAGTCATCTTATTACCCGCGTTAAACGTGCAATTATTACACACAGCAGGATAACCGCGCAGTGATTATGGAAAGCCATTAGGGTCAGATTAATTTGCGTTCCAAAAAAAAAGTAACGCTCTAAAATTTCTAGATTAATCACGTGCGTTAAAATGCGTCAAATATTGACAGCCGTAATTCTGAAGTATTACAGTACCTCCAACATCGAGAAACATGAGGTCCGGCTGGACAAAGCGAGGTGTCCAGGTCACCGTTTCCGCATACTGTCCCCGTAAGGTTACGGCCCAATTAATTACACACCCAAGAGTCATGGAGGCCATTGAAACACATGGCTTCTCTAATACCAAGAGACGCGTAGCTCAGGGCCACACACTGCCCCCTCCCCCCCAACCCCCCCATAATACCCACTACAGCCCAGAAGGCTTGTTACAGCTTTCTGTCTGTAATACTTTTTTTTTTTTTTTTTCTGGTGGTGTGGCTTATTTTGGCTCAGCGTGAAATGTGTAGGTGTGTATGTGCTGTATGTATGTGTGAAACTGTAAAGCAAATGAGAGACTGTTGGTTCATTGTTTATTGCCATATAAGTCTGTGTCGGTTCATAATAAACAGTGTGAGCCGGCATTTATTGCTACACCTCACATCTATTCCTTAAACTCGGCAAACACTTGATTACCGAGGATACGTCTGTGTCTGAGGGAGCTACAGATTTATCACAGTTACCTTTTAGATGCTGTTCTCCGTCAAACCTAATCCCTTCTGGAAATCTGTCTGGATCTTATATGGACAGGAAGGTGTATGTGTTTGTGTGTGTGTTGGACTAGGAGACTGTGAATGAGTGATGTTCACTGGGTGATTGTGAAAACTGTGGCTTTCTGCCCACGGTGGCTCGGCCTCATTAAATCCATTCTTTCTAAAGCAACCCTACAGCGAGCGTGTGTGTGTGTGTGTGTGTGTGTGTGTGTGTGTGTGTGTGTGTGTGTGTGTGTGTCCTCGCTCCATTCTATCTGTCTTTCTTCCAGTGGCGAATATCTGTCTATTGTGCTTCTCCTTTCTGCCTATTATACAGTAAATTTCACATTAACCAAAAATATCTCCTGATTTTTTTTATTCTCTTTTCTATATTTTAATAGGTGTTAAAGCAAACCTGGCCGAGCGGTACGCTAGAACCAAGCGACCCGTTTCTCAGTGTTTTAGCTAAACAGGATGATTAATTCGTTGTGCATTGGAGCAAAATGATGGGTGTTGAAAATGTCATTGCTCCAACTAGACCCCCCTCCCCTACACACACACACACACACACACACACGCGCACACACACACACACGCGCACACACACACACACACACACACACACACACACACGCACACACACACACACACACACACACACACACACACACCCCAGCTGCTCCTCCTCCTCCATCTTGACAATGAGGAAGCTTACGCACTTAGCATTTCCAGGAAATGAGATATCCGGCACTGGGTGACTGGAGTATGCGCTCGCGTTAGGAAGGATTGCGGTGTCAGGCTATAAACTGCTAGCATTATAACAACAGTTACTGGAGCGAGAAAGACAATACGTCAGTGGGGCTCAACACTGGTCCTGAAGAAGAGGAGGAGGAGGAGGAGGAGGAGGAGGAGGACCACCTGCGCCATACATTTCAGAGTGCTCTACCCCACCCACTTCTATTCAGAAAAGCTGAATATTTAAATCAGAGCTGAGAAAACACTAAGGCTGAAAGGTTTAGGTTTAGGTTTTTATCATATTTTCCTTTTACTTTCGTAACTATTTATACTTAAGTTTTTAGCTATTAACAAATTTCCCACTTGTGGGACTAATAAAGGTTTGTCTTATCTTATCTTATCTTATCTTATCTTATCTTATCTTATCTTATTTAAATAGTCGACTCTGTTACTCGCTCTCAGTGTGCCTATAGAAGTTTTTCCCCAGCTTTAAACAGAGCAATTAGAGGTACTGCTGTCGTAACCTTGCTATGATATGGAGCTTAACTGCATTTGACTTCTTGTTCTAGGATTGGTTCGCATTTCACGGCTTGTAAAGATCTAATCAGTCATACTGTAGATTCATTCTTGTAACCAATCACAATTGAGAAGGCAGGATTCGGAAAAAATATCGTTTTTTTTTACATCTTGCTGCATCTGTGAACGTAAGAAAGAGCCCAGTGCTGCACATTGGACTTTGAGATGCTTTAGGTACGTTTAATGCAGTTCAGAAAATATGATTCGTACCGCTGATCAGCCACAACCTCATTCGCTCCATCGGTTCATTGTTACCGGTGCACGGTTCAGTATGATGTCAGCAGACGCATTTTATATAAAATATCCATCAACCAGACTTCCTACTGTATGTTTCAGCTAAGTCGTGAACAAACTGAACAAAAAGTTCAGAGGAAAGCCATTTGAGCTGTAGTCTTTCCCATGAACTTTCATCCTGATCCTTGAAACATCGACAGACCTCTTGTGAAAGAGACGCATCTGTCCACACAAAAATCATTCACCAAAAACCACTTGCACATTACAGGAACTCAAGTGGAGGTTATCGCCCTGTACAATCCTGGCCGCGCTCTAAACCAGTCCCGCATGTTTGGGCTATTAAAGGAGTTCCTGGGAGGCGTAAATCGGGTAGTCTGATTATGGATTATGGCTACGGCGTACTGAGAAACTTTCTGCCTTGACGGTATCCAAACACTAGTGAAACGCTGGGAGAAGAGCATTAGTGTAGCATTAGGAATTATATAGAGTTCCTCTCATAACTGTATTCTGTTATTCTGTACAATCAAAAGTCCTAAGTTGATTTGAACACCCATCATAATTAACGTGTAGCTGAAATATCACATGATGTCAGAGTTGATCTCTGCTGCACCTTGGCTTTTATTAAATTGGTGCCACTGCTGTCGTGTCCTTTTGGAAAACCTGTTGCTTAAGGCATACTAATTTTCTTCTCAGCTCCGGGATATTTTTTTTTTATAGAAGTGGATTCGTCTGAAATTAAAATCGTTTGGCTGTGAGTGACTTCACTTGCATTTTACCACATCATTTCGGGAGAGCGTCGTCATTCAGTGATCAGTATTCCTCCGAAGTGTCAATAGCTGTTTTGTTTTTTTGTTTTTGTTTTTTTTTTCACCTGTCTAGACGAAACCAGAGCGTTCATCCAAAAATGATGCTATGAGCCATAATAGTGTGAATATTTCCAGGACCTCTGGCTCATCCTTGAAGAACAGTACTGGTATAAATGTTTTAATATGAATCGGAAATGACCGATAAGAATCTAGTTGTAGCATTTCTCTCAAAGCTAGAACGTATTTTCTTCAAGACCGGGAAAGATCAATAGGATTGATCACTTCCAGCGCAAATGTTAATGAATAAACATATCAGCGACACCCACACTGGTGTATCCCATTACAAAACCGTTCCTAACAAGATGACATTGTTGACCTTTCGGGGCTTGCGCTTATCGTTTCAATTAATACTGATCCTCTCAGGCTGCTGCGCTAATATTTGCCAGGGCGCATTGTTTCCACGGGCGCGGTGCCACATTCTGACCCCGCCACCTCTTATTTATTGACAAGCATGCATCTTGTCTTCATTTGTCAGCTGGCCATGGTGGATTATAATACATCCCCGGGATGATGAAGAGTAATTAAATTTGCGGGGACGTGCTGGTGTTTGTGCCAGCCATATCACAGGCTATAAGAAGATGATTTGTGAGTTGTGAGTTGTGGACCCGTCTCCTTCTGAGGCCCGCTTGATGTAAGGACATCGTCACCTTCCTGTTGAGACACGTTCCCGGTTGAGCACCGACCTGAATTCCAATTCCGTCTGCCCCGACTCCGACACACCGCGGCTGCTCCTGGATATTTCAGAGAAGGTGCTTCGCTATTCGGTCAGATACGTGGTGGTGATCATTGAAATTCCTTACACCGCTATGAAATGATGGAGTTATAGAGCCCGCCAGAGAGTTTCATTGTGTTCTTTTTTTTTTTTTTTTTTGCAAATGTGCATTGTTTGACCTGCCTTTGGTCTCAATCCGTCGTGAAAGAGGTAGCGTGACAGCACTAACGCCTGGAAGATGGGGATGAGATCTGTTAAAGCCGGACCCCAAAAGCATTGCATTTTGTATTGTGTCCTTTTTACAGCAAATAACTCTGTTCAGTATACTATACTTTTACCGTCCATTGCTCTGCTCTGACAGGACGGCTCATTCACAGATCTTTCCCATCAGCCCATGGTGGCGTGCTTCGGATTGAACTGCAATAGGTGCATTCGTGATTTGCATTTAAAAAGCGCCATCAGCTTTGTACAGTGGCGATAAGAGGAGAAGGCTGTTTAAGCTCCATAATGGCTCTTTCTGCGATGACCTTGTGCAAACCCGATTCAGTCCACCGAGCGAAAGTGTGTGGAGAATTAGAGTGCGAGTCCCAAGAATGCTATAGCGTCGTTCCTGTGAGCAAAAGGCCATCAGACTGCATTGTAATGTCAGCTTTCAGTGTTCCAGCAGGCTTCAGATTGTCTTTTGAAGGACTTGTAAAAGTACTGTAACCTTTCACATGTCTCTGACATCTGCTGGAACTCTCCTTCACTTCCTATCCTGACGCCTAACTTTTTGCAACTTTTTTTAATTTTAATTTTTTATTTTTATGTCGACTGAGTCTATTTATGGCAGCATGAGTCAGACAAATCGTCCCTGAATCTAGATAATCCAGCAGGTTGCTTAACATTCCGCCAGGTTCCTCGCTGCTATTTTGGATGGACGGGCTGACGGCGCCCCAAAGGAATGCTAATGTCGCCGAGTTTTGATTTGAAGCACGTCTCTTTGTCTCGCGCCGAACCCATTTCATTTTAAGTGTAAATCAAGTTGGCAAATGCATTCCAGCATCGAATATTGCGCGAACTTCGGCATACACGAGTTGGGCTTGAGCACCTAGTTTTGTAATCACGTAGACATTTTAACAGCGCCATTTATCCGCTCTCAATAGAGAATCGTACACGACTGTAATTAGTCCCCCGCTTGACATTGTTTACCCAGGTAACATTTTCATTACTATTGAGAAGCTTAATCAATATTATTGTCTAAACTGAGCATTTAGCAGCAACTGTATGCAGTTGTGCTTCTTTTTTTAAAACTGGAAATAGAAATTAGGTATCGAATATCATTAAATATGCGAAGACTATTCAAAAGTTTGTAGACACCTGACTTTCAGTACAGCAAATGTCTTAGCCTTTGTCAGTTGGAAGCACACAATCGTGCCATTGTATAATTTAATGACACGATTTCCCGTCATTGGAACAAAGAGACCCGGCCCTGTTCCAGCATGACCATGTGCACAAAGCAAGCTCCATGAAGACATACTTTGCCAAGGTTGGAGTTGAACAACTTGAGTGGTTCAATGTCACTGAATGACATGACCACTGGAGTGAATTGGAAAGTGACTGCAACCCACATCTCCTCCGTTGCTGAATGATCTTTGAACACCACAGCAACCGTGCCAAATCTAGTGAAAATCCTTTCCAGGAGAATAAAAGTTATTATTATAACAGTAATGGAGAGTTAATCCGGAATAGGATTTCCAAAAAGCAGATATGGGTGGCATGGTCAGGTGTCCAGACATAAAAGCATGAATGGCAATAACAGTGTGCATTACTGGTTCCATTTGTATTTATCTGCACTATACAAAAGTCTTAAACCAGCCCTCATTTCTTTACTTTAAATGAAAAGAGTACAAAGGGAACCAATGTGTTATTGTGACAAGGTTCAAAGTGCCTGAAGGTACAATTAAAAAATGGCCTGTTTATGTAACAGCCTCAGCAGCAACCTTGTTTCCCCTCTCGTCTGTTCCAGCCACTCAGCATTCAGCACCACCAGCATGATAATCTGTCATCATGTCCACCAGTTTCCCACTGGTCCATGCCTCAGGTGGTTTATTTTAATGCTTGACCGATTCATATGTCACTATGTGACTTAAGAAAACAAAAAACATTCCTCTGAAACTGCTCAGGTACAGAGACTGGACTGAAAATGAGAGGCGAAAGCTTGCCTAAAGTAAGTGCAAAAAAAAAAAAAAAAGCCCTTCAGGAAGCCTGGAGAACTAGTCTTCAAGACTTCATTAAAAATACAAGAAAGTCTGGCTCTTTGAAAGCAAAATATGAAGAAATGTGCTCTCAAGACTTTTGCACAGTACTGTATGGGAGTATGGAAACTTCTTCCAACAGCATTTTGCCAGTCCCACCACTAGCACAAAAATATAATCATTAAATATTTTCTAAAATGTTTTTTTTTTTTTAATAACTTTTTTGCATGGAGGTGGCACAGTGGCTTAGTGGTTAGCATCGTCGCTTTTCACCTCCAGGGTCCAGGTTCCATTAGGATTTGCATTTTTTTTGCTCCTGCTTGGCGGGTTTCCCCAGGGTACACCGGTTTCTTCCCACAGTCATGCAGACATGCGGATTAGGCTTACTGGCATTCCCATGTTATCCATAATGTGTGAATGAGCATGTGTGTGTATGTGTGTGCCCTGTGATGGATTGGAGTCTCCTGTGATAGGCTCCAAGCCCCCCACGACCCTGTATATGGAATAAAGCGGTATAGATGATGAGTGAGTGGGTGTTTTTCATGAATGTATAAATATATTTAATATTGACTTTTTCTAATACATTTTTCTGTGCATCATCCATTATAAGATTATACCTCAACCTCGTTACTTGTTCAACAGAAAGTGACAAAATCAGGCATTCCTTTAAATCAAAGAGGGATATAATATAACAATGTATATTTCTTAATTTTTTAATAAGACTGTAATAGTATAACTTATATCTATAACAAAACATAAACTTAAAGTAAATTATTGATGTCCATAACTCCCACATGCATTAGTCTGGATGCACATTTTGTGCATTTGTCGATCATTTTAGGATGAAACCCCAACCCTGCTACTTGTATAAGAACAAAACACAGTCATCTTCTGTAAAAAGGCCGTATATATTTTATAAAATTATATATTTTTTAATTTAAATGTATTTGCTTTACGATTCAATGGTGAAACATTTTAAAACATTATTAAGCGAGACAAGGGCTAAATGGCACCACAAAGTTGCGGAATCATCCATACAAGCAGGCCACATTACATAAGCATTGCTAATGAGATCACACTCTTGACCTTTTGTTTCTGTACTTATCATTTCGGTTAATTCTCATCCTCTCATTCTAACGCGTTAATATTATTCACAAGGCATTGTTTCCATGGTCATGTTAACAGATCCTGACCCTGATGCCTTTGATTTATTAACAGCCGGCATTGAAGCCTTATGCATTTTTATTTTCCATACTCAAATATCATGTAAATACAGTATCTAACTTGTTCGCTGAACACGTAATTCTGGCCACAATGTCATTTTTTGCTTCCTCTAGCAAGCCACTAATCAATATACTTAGTACCTTCAGGTGATTTATGAAAGATCCATACTCATGCAATGTTGTACAGTACATTGATTTATTCTGGAGGTACCTTCATGGGAAACAAGATGTTTGTTGTTGTTATTGGTTGTTAAAGGTGCTGATGATGATGATGAGGAGGAGGATGATGATGATGATGATGATGATGATGATGATGATGGTGACTGCAATGTTCAAACAGCATGAACAAGGTGAAGCAAAAACAAGGAAACCAGAACAATATTTCAAATCAGAAAGACTTTCAACAGAACGTGTACGTGAACCAAGCTCAAAGATGGTGAAAATAATAGAGATGTACTCTAATAGATAGACAACCCATAGGAGGAGGGAAGGCATGGACTGTACACTGTAATATGAAGCAATGAAGCATTAAACTGTATCAAATTTTAAACATTAAGCGCATGTATTAATGGTGATAAAATCGGCGGAAGTGCTCCCCCAAAGGTAATAAAACATGCTTAGCACTATTTTTAATCAATTTGAGCACACAGTGCCATTTAATGGCGAAGTAATCTGTGTAAACCATTTGCATCCTACGGAGGTGAAATTGCTGACTGAATGGCTCAGCCTCCGAGAGCCGTCATTTCCCAGGCACAGCGGAGACCTACTTTACCTGCCTCGAGTTGCCATAGTAACAAAGCAACGTAACAAATTTAATCCTGCTCATTCCACTTTTGGGCAGCACGGAAGCGCAGCAGGTAGCATTTGTCCCTGACAGCTCCAGGGTTCTATCCTGAGACCACTCAATGTTTTACATGCATCTATGTAGATTTCCACTGAGGGTTTTTTTTCCCCCTCTATCTTTAATAAAACAAGGTATGTTACATAATATGACGCATTTCATTATATCTAGCATGCGCAATTTTTTTATTAAATTAGTTTAGTACCCGTGTGTGATGATGTCTAACAAATGAAGATGGTCTGTGTATTCTGAAATACACTGCCTGGACAGGGGCACCTGGCACACATTAAGGTTTCAATCAATCACCTTTAACTTTGGATACAGCACAAAAATTGGTAACCAGTTCGTGGTTGAAAATGATTCCACATGCTCCCAGGAATCCATCCAGCTATCCATCCATCTAGGAACCTCTGTGGTCTAACTAGAGACTATGGAGTTCAATGGTGACCAGTGTATTCATTTCCATTTTATGACTGTGGTGCTGTAGGACCTTCAGTCAAGATTTAAATGAGCATTCACACTATGGTTATCTGGGGAACGCCAATTAGCCTAATCTGCATGTCTTTGGGACATGTCTGTGGGAGGAACCTGAAATACCTGGAGGAAACCCACAAAGCATGGGAAGAACATGCAAACTCCGTGCACACAGACCACGTTGTGGGAATCAAACTCAGACCCTGGAGGTACAAGATGCTTGTACAGTAGGCACTATGCATGACTGCCCCTATTCCAGAGCAATGGGTCCATCAGGGTATGAGTGAAGACACATGAAATGATGCAATATCACTCTGGAGTAGGGTGACTCTGGACTCATCAGGCCACATGACCTTTTTTCGTTGCTCCAAAGTCCAATCAACATGCTCCCTAACAAATTAAAGTGATTTTCTGCTGTTTGGGCCCAATCCTGTGAGTTCTCGTCACATTGTGTGGGTATGGAAATGCTCTTACTTTTACTATTAGCTTCACCAAGTGTTTATGTGATCTCTGTTCATGATTCTTTTATTTTTTTCGTCCACAATTCCTCCACAAAGTTGACGGTTCAGCACTATCCTTCCAAATTTTGATAATGTGTTGATGGGTTCTTAACCCCATTCCAGTAATTCCAAATCTCCTTATTTGTTTTTTTTTTCTCTTCTTGAGAGCCCAATAATTTAAACCTTAAGAAACGGCAAATTTATTTTGTCCCCCTCAGTGTATACACAAACTAGTAGCTGAACCACCCCGAGTCTGACCATGCAGTTACTACTCATGCTATAAATGCATTTTTCTGAGTGCTCGCTCACGCCCACATAAACGTAAAAAAACATCTCATTTTTTGTTGCTTTGCCCCGAGTTCGAGTCCTGGTGCACTCTAGTCTCAACCAGATTTGCATTGAATATTTTGAACAAGTTTTCTATGAATAAATATCATGCTCTGCTTACGGTGTATTCCTATATTTCTTTAAAACAGAAGAGTGAATAAAATACACTCGTTCTATCCAGTTCCTTATTTCATTCAGTGTTTCATTTTTGGAATGAAGTAATCGGCGCTCCCATTCGCTCCTCCTCGGATTCGCTCCTCCACTTTACTGCCACTCCGCCGATGAAACCCGTAATGGTGTCACGTTTAACTTCCTATGTAATTCAGATCTTTTTTTTCAATGCGATTTTTTTTTTTGTTCTTCCTTCAGTAATGGGATGACCTTAGATGTCTGGAGAAATGGGTCAGTGCAGTGAGTCTTATTAATGCAGCCTGTAAGGCAGAAGGCGTCAGGGGGATGGCGCCACTCAGGGTGCTATGCTCGCAAGTGTGTAATTGTCTCTAATGGAAGAGACGGAACAGGAACAGTGGCTTACCTGTAGGAGGTACAAGGTTATCCTTACAGCTGAGGGCCGAGGTGCTCAGAGCACAAAGGCTGTGTACAGAGGAAATGTGTAAGAAAAGATGATGAAAGGTAAGTTAAAAGTAACATGGGTTTTTAGGGTTTTGGAGTTACCTTTTCGGTTTTACCGATCCATTGGGAGCAGTTTGTGTTTGAGTGTAAAATCTTAAACTATTGTCCTGTTTTGAGGTGCCTCAGAATGAATTCTGATTCAATAGATCCAATGCTGTAATAGCTCTATGTTTTGAGATGCTTTTCTGGTCTGTACCATCGCAAAGGGTGGTGGTTTGACCTACCAGAGCCTTCCTGAGAACCTGAACAGGGCCGGCCATTCTCCTGCCACCTTACTTGGTTCATCTGCTCTTTGATGTTTTTGTGCCATTCTTGGCTTAGAATTGCTTTGATGTCTGGCTGATCGGTGTATAGGTTTGTTCTTGTTTCATAAGTGAATACTGAATGCTGAGCATATACCTCTTTCAGCTTCACTTCAGCTTATCAGTTTGCACCAGCTTCATCGGTTTATAAAGCCTGGATAGATGTGAGCCATTAGATTATCCATCCGAACGACAGTTAATTGATGTTATGCACGCAGGCATACACACGCATAGACACAGCCGGGGTTTGAGTACGGGGCTGGAAAATGGATCACAGGCTGGCTTCAGGGGAGACTGTCAGAATGAATCTTCTCCCATGCTCCCTGCTCGGCTTGCCACATGATGGAACAGAGCACCGCTGATTCGTTAGTTGACAGCGGATCATGCATTCACCTATTTTCTGTACATTATGAAGAAAAGAAATGAACTTCGCGAAGAGTTACTTTCAAAATAGGCTAATATGGAAATTCCTCTGCGACGCAGCACATCTATCCGTGGGATTATTAGGCATACCTCTGCATTATTCAGCTCCTTCATGAATTCAGCTCTGGAAAGCCTTCAGAAACGAATGGCATCTGAAAAATTCCACACAGAACGGACGTGAATCGGTTGCACAACGAGCTCGAATCATACCATTCGGCTCTAGCCTGTCTCTCCTCTCTCTCTCTCTCCATAAGCTGAACATGACCCACCACATCAGCTCTCTATTGGTAGCGTACGGTGAGAAATTTGACCTTGATATCCAAGCCGTGAAGGACAAGAAAGAAACAATCCTTTTTTTTTTATGTTTTTTTTTTATATTATTTATTTAGTTTTATTGCACCTGCATGGACAGCTTTATAGCAGTGAAATGAGAATACATTTGAGGCTTGGGGTATAAGAACAGATTTCTCCCTTTGAGCATGGAGTACCGAGAGTAATTGAAAGTGTAGAGATGTTCGAGACTGTGACATTTTGCACCAGAGGCTTTTTTACTATCTTGTGTCAGGATTTTGTTTGTGCAGCAGTGCAAAGCTCTTTGAAATGTCTGCTTCATTAAAAGACATTCATGGATCTTAGGGGTGCAATATAATACAGATATGATGCTATGTTGTTAGACGATAACTCGCTGTATTATTTGTCCCCCTGCCTATTCATGCAGGTATCCAGTAAAGCCAATCATGTGACAGCAGCTCAGCGCATAAAATCGTGGTCTTTTCCAACCTTCAGCTGCCCCGGATTAATGAGCATGTACAATACCCACTGTAGCGTTAGATTCATGTTTTTGGCTGAGAGGGAGAGGTGGTCTGTTGTTGTAGCCCAACTCCAGTGTGTTGTACATTCTGACATGCTTTTCTTCTCATCACAATCGTAAGCACAGGTTATTTAAAGAACAAATAACCAACAACCATGCTACAGTCAACGTTTTTTTTCGTTGTTATTGCTCTCATAATTACGGTTAAAACATTCACTGAAGTCGATAATACGAATCTCTCTAAAGAAGCTCATATTAATAAATTGTTATAGGCTGCGTAGGTTGCAGTGCACAGGTTTGTTTCTTTTTTTTCTCCATTTTCACACATTATAATATTTTCATCCTTTTTGTATTCTGCGAAGACAGAAATCTGAGTTTAGTGTATTAACAAATGAATGTTTATTTATATGTGGCCTTGCACTACTGCCCTTCTGTTACATCGCTATTACACTCTTATTATATCTCTTTCATATTTTTTTCCCACTGGAATAGATCGGCTTAAAGACACCAGCAGATCTCTTGATTTCTCAAGAATAGAAGTTTGTTGAAATATCAGGGCTATACAGTCTCTTTTGAAAATATTACAATGGCAAGGTGCTGTACATTGAAACCTTTACACTATAATAACTTTAGACTATATACTGTACACTATACACTTCATGCACTGCAAAATATACACTATACACTATGCATTGCGCAATATACACTACACTGCACAAGATACACTGTAAAATTTACACTATGCACTGAAAAATATATTCTGTACAATACAGTATATACTAAACACTGCACAATATACACTGAACAATATACACTAGACACTGCACAATATACACTACACTGCTCAATATACAGTATATTGTGCAGTGTAGTGTATATTGTGTAGTGTAGTGTATATTGTGCAGTGTAGGTATATTGTGCAGTGTAGTGTATATTGTGTAGTGTATAGTGTATATTGTGCAGTGTATAAGGTATATTGTGCAGTGTAGTGTATATTGTGTAGTGTATAGTGTATATTGTGCAGTGTATAAGGTATATTGTGCAGTGTAGTGTATATTGTGTAGTGTATAGTGTATATTTTGCAGTGTATATTGTGCAGTGTATATTGTGCAGTGTAGTGTATATTGTGTAGTGTATAGTGTATATTGTGCAGTGTATAAGGTATATTGTGCAGTGTATATTGTGCAGTGTATATTGTGCAGTGTATATTGTTCAGTGTATATTGTGCAGTGTAGTGTACTATACTGCACAATATACACTGCACAATATACACTGCACAATATACACTTCACAATGTATATTGTATATTGTATACAGTGTATATTGTGCAGTGTATAGTGTATATTGTGCAGTGTATAGTGTATATTGTGCAGTGTATAGTGTATATTGTGAAGTGTATAGTGTATATTGTGCAGTGTATATTGTGCAGTGTATATTGTTCAGTGTATATTGTGCAGTGTAGTGTACTACACTGCACAATATACACTGCACAATATACACTGCACACAATGTATATTGTATACAGTGTATATTGTGCAGTGTATAGTGTATATTGTGCAGTGTATAGTGTATATTGTGCAGTGTATAGTGTATATTGTGCAGTGTATAGTGTATATTGTGAAGTGTATAGTGTATATTGTGTAGTGTATAGTGTATATTTTGCAGTGTATATTGTGCAGTGTATATTGTGCAGTGTAGTGTATATTGTGTAGTGTATAGTGTATATTGTGCAGTGTATAAGGTATATTGTGCAGTGTATATTGTGCAGTGTATATTGTGCAGTGTATATTGTGCAGTGTATATTGTTCAGTGTATATTGTGCAGTGTAGTGTACTACACTGCACAATATACACTGAACAATATACACTGCACAATATACACTTCACAATGTATATTGTATATTGTATACAGTGTATATTGTGCAGTGTATAGTGTATATTGTGCAGTGTATAGTGTATATTGTGCAGTGTATAGTGTATATTGTGAAGTGTATAGTGTATATTGTGCAGTGTATATTGTGCAGTGTATAGTGTATATTGTGCAGTGTATAGTGTATATTGTGCAGTGTATAGTGTATATTGTGCAGTGTGTAGTGTATATTGTGCAGTGTGTAGTGTATATTGTGCAGTGTGTAGTGTATATTGTGCAGTGTATAGTGTATATTATGCAGTGTATAGTGTATATTATGCAGTGTATAGTGTATATTATGCAGTGTAGTGTACTGTATATCCTGTCATATTCATGTGTCCCCAGTTTGTAGCGAAAAGCAAATAATTGGCCTTGCCATTCCAAAACCTTTGGAGGGGCTGTATATATAGAGTATTTATTAAGTTGGTTATTTATATATTTTCAGACACAATACTAATAATGGTTTAATGATGTTTGAACAAAGATAAAGAGCTTTTTTTTATTTCCAGAGTAGATCAATTGAATTTTGCGTTTAAAGTTTAGTTACACATATTCATATGTGCCCATTTTTATGAAGGGCGTCAATAATATATAAAGGAATGATTCATACGGCAGTTTCTGAATTGCCTGTGTATATATGAGGAGTGTTGTTCCCTAAGCTCATTAGGTAATCTTATAATTGATTGGTCTTATCAAACTGTGCCAGATACGAGTGATTGTCTTTAATTGGAAATGTTATGCAACTTCGGTTCTCCAGGTCGTGAGAGGATTGTATCTCACCCATCAGCACTTCTAGACCCTTAATGCACCATTCGAAGTTTTGAGCTTATTTCTTAAGGGACTTTCCTTCTGGGTGTTTTATAACTCCTGCTGCAGGAAGAAAGGGGCAGGTCCCGGTGCAGGGAAGAGACCATTGTATGACAAAGGAGCACAGGACAAAGACCACACATACACACACACACACACACACACATATATACAGAGGGCTAGGGGGCAGGGCCAGCTCACACTGTGCTCAACGCTCCTCAGCATACAGGAACAAACAGCGACAGTGGAGAGCGAAAAGAGACAGATAGGTGGTGATGGGATAATGGAGTGACAGAAAGAGAGGGTGGTGTTGAGAGATCTCTTGTTGGTGCAGCATACAGCGTGATACAGGAAGCGAGGAAGTTGTGTCCCACTTAAGGGAGAGGGGCGGATCAGACCAGGGTGCGCTCTCTCTCTCTCTCTCTCTCTCTCTCTCTCTCTCTGTGTACGAGAGTGGGGGGAAAATAAGGAGGCTGGACCAGTCAAAGAGAAGGAGGGGTGTGTGTAAGAGAGAGAGAGAAAGAGAGAGAAATCCGCCTGCACGTGTTCTCTTCTCCTCACCATCACCACCACTACCTCATCCTCATCCTCAGCTCCAAACGAGGATCCGTACAGAATGCCAGGTGAGTGTTAAGATCAGGATGGATCGTTCTGCACGAAGAACCGAGAAGCAGTAAGAAAGGAGAACGAGGGCTGTTTGTGTCAATGTTAGGCAGAGAACGAGGAACAATAGGAGGCTGCTGGTTGACTGAAGGCCAGGCTCGAGGAATGAATCGGGAGGCTATTGACGGCGTGGAGCATCCGTCCGTGCACTCTCTTTTGTGTGTGAGCAGAGGTGGAAGCGCATGCTGCGAGAGCGATGCAGATGAGACGAGGACGTGCCATCTGTAATATCTCTGCACTGTGCTGAGGGTTCATTGGGAGGGGTGGTGTTGAAGCAGAGCTTCACTTTTACGACACCCCTCTGGAACTGGGTGGTGCCAGCGGTGCACGCTGTACGAGATGTAGAATACGCTCATAGTCTTCTGGGTTTCCAGAGGTAAATTGTTGCTGCTGTTGTTGTTATTGCTGCTGCTGCTGCTGCTTCTAGTGCTGTGTGCGTGTGTTTGGGTGTGAGTGTGTGTATAAATGCATGGGCTTTGATGTGAGATTGTCTGAAAGAAGAAGCTTAATGTAAATGTTAGCAGGAGAGCTTTGTAGAGCTCCAGGCAGAAGCACTGCGTGAAGATAAAGACTCTTCGCTTTGATATGATGCAGAAACATTTTGAATGGATGGATGAATTAATT